>CM066334.1:35704054-35969054 GCA_033807585.1 Hydrophis major
AGATAGATAGATAGATAGATAGATAGATAGATAGATAGATAGATAGATAGATATCAAATTCCTTGCAAGAGTTAAACAGAAACATAAGAACTTTTATAAGTTCTTATCTACAGGAGCAGTTCTAATTGAGAATCAGTCATTTTTTGGACCTAGGCACTTCTGAAATTCACATCAATGATCTATCACTCAGTTAAAACTTCCACTAAACCACAGTACTGCAACAAGATCCTGCCTTCTAGGAAGATAACCTCTTACTAGTCTATGACTTAGGGCAATAAGTTTAGCTGGCCTCGCCAACTCCTCTGTGTAATCCTTACATCTAGTACCCTGTCTGTATTGCTGACGTATTTAGAAGTTAGAGCAATCTTAGTGTCCCCAAGAACACATTGCATCATAAATCCAGGGGTGGGATTCAAATTTTTTAACAACTGGTTCTGTGGGCGTGGCTAGGTTGGCATGGCCCTGTGACTGGGTGGGCGTGGTTTCTTCTTTTTTGGCAGCACCCTCCCCCATTTTTTGCCTTTTTGGGCTCAGGGAAGCCTCCTGGGCAAAGCAGTAAGACAGCGAGGGGAATCACGGCACAGCTGATCATAGGAGGGGGAAAAAAAAAAGAAATACCTTAAGGAGTGACTGGGCAGGGGAGAATGCAGTCAGCAATGTCGGACATGCACATTATGTTGCACATGTGCAATAAGGACTGAAGGTGGAGCATGAAGGCCAGCCAGGAGTATGATTTGCCAGTTCTCTGAACTATGCAGAATCATAATAACTGGTTCAATAGAACCGGTCCTAACTGGTAGAATCCCACCCCTGCAAACATCTATCCATCTCATCTATCTTGGGTCTCCTTGAAGGATGACCCATGGGGGAAGTCAATTGGGGACTATGGAAGAAAGTGAGCAGAGAGCAGAGTTATGATGTAGTCAGACATTTGCATCACCCCAGGACTGCATGACTCTTCGTCTCCGTGAGCCAAACCATCTCCATCTGTCACTAGCAACCCTTTTTATGCTGCAAACAATTCCCACAGGTAGTCTGGAGGGCACGAATGGGCCTGAAAGATCTGAACGCCGAAGGCACCATAGAATTAAGCCAAGAGCTGCAGGATGTTTGCATGAAGACGGCAAACCATCAACATCTCATGTAATGAAAACCATGAAAGATCTCTCTGATCCTGAGAGTTAAATAGGTTGTTCCTGGCAGTCCAGCCACATTTTCCCTCTCCTGTTGCATCTGACTCTTGACAGTTACAGTTAGTGAAATATAGCTGTGTCTGTAGCATTCATATCCCTGGTGATGCACCTGCGTCTACATGCAGAGGCCTGTTGTAAAAATTCAAGGTGAGCAAATTTATTTGGCTGTGCTCTAAATATATTAGGTGTTTGATAATAGGGTGAAAATAGGGTGTTTGATTTCGGGATCACTTTTCCTGTGTGTGTTTGAGTGGGAGGAAGGGAAGAAGGGAAAATAAAGGAAACAATAGAAACAGAGTATAAGCTCAGCCTGTAAACAGAAGCGGCACCCAGGAAAGAAAAGGGTACTTTGGAATGCAGGAACTGAACTCTTCTTTGCTACCCTGGCTTTCTTCTTCTTCTTTTTTTGCCCCCTTCTAAAGAACTGCAACAAACTAAAAAAAAATATGCACATTTTCTGCCCAAAAACATTGTGTATTGATTTCTTTGTTCGATGTTTGCATTGGTTCCCTCATCAATGGCATCTTGAAGCTGATAATCAGCAAGCAAAGGCAAGGCTTACTTTTGTCCAAAGTATATAGGAAGAAAATATGGGATAATTTAGGAAACCTTTGCTTCTGTTTTGAAGCATGTGGAACATGTGGAATAAAAACCTGAAATATATAAGTAGCTGAGCTTCAAGAGTCATACAATGGCTTAATAGATCATTTATAGCATTTATGGAGGATGCTTTTTATGGGATTAGGCTCAAAACATATGTGGTGGGACTTCCAGTTTGAGCTTCTTCAGTGACAGACTGAAACCTCGTCTCTGCAAGGCTTCGATCTATGCTCGCCACTGGAGCACCCCGAGCTGGCTGGTTTTGGGGCTATGCCACCCCATAGAGGTGATGAAGAGGGGGGAGACTGTCAGCAGGGTTGAGGTGAGCCGCATCTCTCCTCCCCAGCTGGCCATTACTCCCTTTCCCGAAGGCGGTTGCAGCGGTGGTCAGAAATGGCCACCACAAAGAAGAACTCGACCAGAAAAGAATGTGCAGGAGGAAGATAAGAAGAGAAAGTTTTGGTTGACCAGGTCAAACAGCAAAAGCAACAAATAAGGTACCCTGGAATTGAAACTTTTAAAAAACAATAACATTGTTCCCTAAGAAGATTTTTAAGCTGCGAAGGAGAGAGAAAAGGGTAAAAATTTGGTTTTCTCCTTTTCCTATACTGACAACTAAGAGACTTAAGCAAGAAATTGGAAAAAAAATCCACTTTGACATCAATAGGCATTTAATGCTGAAAATAAAAAGTCAAAGGGATAATAAAGATTTCTGGATAATTAAAAGCTTTTGAAAACAGGAAAGGAGAGAAAAAGAATAAAAGGGTAGGATCTGGAAGGGAGGAGACTGCCTGGAATTTAAAAAAAGAATTTACAGCAAAATCTCAACAAGACTTCTAAAAGATACATTCTAACTGAAATATCGCAACAAAAACCCCAGGAAGAGAAAGTCGCAAAAGAAATAAGAAGATATAACTCAGGACTATCTGGATTACTTGATGATTTCTGGATTCTTGGTTATTGTTTTGAATGACTAAAATCAATTGGATGGTTGTTTAAAACTGTTTAAAATGGCTCCACTTTTAGAAGAACTGAAAATGGAACTTAAAAAGTGCAAAGAAGATGCATGAGAAGGGAGAGGTTCTTTTGGCTTTGTATTTCAGTTTTTAGAAATGGAGATTTGGAATTATGAGAAACAACAAGAAATGCCTGAAGAACAAGAAGATCTTAGATGGGGGGGTGGAGGAAAGGGGGGAAAGAGAATGGAAAGTTTAAGATTGGGAAAAACAATTAAAAAAAAATAGAGTGAAAAATAAGTATAAAATCAGAAAGCAACAGAAGAGGGAAATGCAGAAGAGAGAATTAGAACTAGAGAGACAAGGGGGTAAAAAGGGGAGGGAGAAGATGAGAGGGAAGAGAAAAAGGAAAAGAAGTTATAAAGGGCAGAAGTAAAATGTAGAGAAACAGGGCCTATTTAGAGATAATGGGTGAAAACTTAATGGAAAAAGGGATTCTGCAAAGGTACATAAGATAGTATGGTTATATTAGAAGCAGAAATAATTTTAGAAAATATGAAACAACGTATGATTAAAATGTCTGATAAAATAGCTATCGTAATTCAATGGAATGCTTGTCCATAAATAAATGTAACAAAAGGTATATTTAATGATTTATAAAACATATGTAAAGAGAAATAAGGGAAAAATTAATGATGGAGATTATATGTGTTTTTAAGGAAGTATGATATTTAATTGAAAAGAAGTGTTAAAGATGTTGTGGTTTTAATGATTATTAATGATAGAACTGAACTGGAATGGAATGAGGGTTTATAATTACATATATTTACAATCTTTCTTTTTTTTTTTTTTAAAGAATATAGTGTGTATTATAACAATGTGCCAAGCAGAATTTGATTGGAAGTTATGTATTATGTATTATATGGAAGGTCATAAACTTAAGGTATATATTGAAGTTTAAATAAGAGTTGAATAGATGTAATTAAAAGATATAAAAGTGTCATATTCCAATTAGTAACTACAGGAGAAAATTTGTTTAATGAGAAAAGATAATATGAAATTGAAACATAACAGACAAAAGTATAAATATAATGATTTGAATTGAGATGAGATAAGCAAAATAAAATTGAGAAAATTAAAAGAGGGGAAAACCTGTATAGAAATATGTAAAATAGTATAAGATATGGAACAGAATACAAAAAGGAGCATGAAATTGAGTTTTGTGTCTTTATAAAGAAGTTCAACCCGGGACCATGCTATTTTCAAAAAAGATGTTTTACTTGCATTTTGTATGTGTGAAAACCCAAATAAAACTTTATTAAAAAACAAACAAAACACATGTGGTAGTGCTTCATGGATTAGACCCAGGAGTGGACTGCTAAGGGTTTGCAGGGGTTCAGGAGAGCCCCTAGCTAAGATTCTGTGCAGTTCGGGGAACCCCTAAATCCCACCCCTGGCTGGCCCTACCCACCCCATCTATCTCCTCCTAGGAGTTCCCACATGGCCTGTTTTGGATGCAGGGTGCGTGCGGAGGCTCGGGAAGGATAAAAAACAAGCCTCCCCTGAAGTTTGGGAAGTCCAGAAATGGGCCTATTTCCAGCTTCCAGGGAATCTCTTGAGGCCGGGGAGGTCATTTTTGCCCTCTCGGAGGCTTGGGAGATGGCCACACCTATCATAGCCATGCCCACCCAGCAACCAGGCAGACAACCCCTTGCTCAATTTTTTGAAGCCTAACTCTGGTTAAACCAGGTGTGATTGAATGGAGTACAGTCTAGGTAAGTCCCTAAACCTTTGGAAGAGTAGTTTTGTGTAGGATGCTTCAGCATGGACGTGATAAACTGCTCCCAGGATCTGGTAGTTGAGGTATATGCCATATCCTTCAGATACGGTCTAGTTATTAAGTCAGCATCCTTGATGGAAATCCTTCCATGGTTCACGCATGGTAGGTTGCCGCTTCTTTAGAGGGAAAAGGGAACGGTGTTGAAGGACAGGAAGAAAAAATTGCTACCTAGGCAACGGTCAGATAAGTAGGGGTTGAGCCTGGACCAAGAAAGTAAATTGAAAAAAAAAATGACTCGGAGGAACCGCTCCCTGGTTCACATAAAGGGGGAGGGGGGGGAGGACATTCACATTTTGCTACTATAGTTGTTATTGAACAGTTCTGCCATCTTCAGCTTGGTGCCTTCAATCTATCAGAACAGAGCTGGAAGGGACCTCGGAGGTCTACTAGTCCAGCCCTCTGTTCAAGCAAGAGACCCTACACCATTTCAGACAAGTGACTGTCTAGTCTCTTCTTAAAAACCTCAAGTGATGAAGCATTCTGCCATCAAAAACTAGGAGAGAGGGGCTGAGGGGGACAAATGGGCAATAAACATGTACAGGGATGTGATGGGAAATAGGGAGGGGGCATGACAGCCTGATGAAGGCCAGGGAGGCAGGGAACCAATTTGTGCCAGTCTTCAAGGCCACAAACCCTGAGAATAGAATGTGGATTGCCCCAAACATCTCAGCAATTCTCCAAACACCCATGCAGCACTCCACTAGTCAAAGGGGCTGGATTGAAGGGGAAACTTTGTAAAATTGTGTTCTAGCCTGCCTTTACTGCAACCAGCAACCTTTAATTAAAAAACAAACAAACAAACTATTATTTCACCAAAATGCAGTCAAGGGTTTTTCTTTCCTAAGGGACTTAACTGTGGTAGGTCTGACAGTTACAATTAAAGTAATCCTGACCTATATGGTTTCTTAGTCTAGTTTACCTTGCAGGACAACAGCTGTAGTGCCTATGTAAATATCTCAGTTTCTTAAATGAGCACATGAACCTGTTCTGCAGTTTCAAAATGGCATTTGTTTATCAAAATATAAATACAAAAAATACAAAGAAAAAAGGAAATAATGGGAAAAATTCCCACCTCAAGCACAAAGTCCACAAGTGGTTTCTGGGTACAAACAAACTTGTGTTCTTTTATTTAATGAAAGCCATCTCTGCTATCAACCTTCATAAACAACTTAGGTGAGGGAATAGAAGGGGAACTTGCCATATTTGCAGAGGATACTAAGCTGGAAAGAATAGCTAACACCCTAGAAGATGGAGTCAAGATCTGGGTGGATCTTGACAGATTTGAACACTGGGTCCTATCTAACAAAATGAAATTTAATGTAGAGAAAAGTAACTACACTTAGGCAAGAAAAACCAAAAGCACACATATAGACTGAGTGAAACCAGGCTTAATAGTAACTGTGAGAGGGATCTTGGAGTCTTAGTGGACAACCAACTAAATATGAGCCAGCCGTATGTGGCAGCAGACAAAAAACCAATGCAATCCTAAGTTGCATTAACAAAGTGAGGTACTAATACCACTCTATAAAGAATTAGCAAGACCACACCTAGAGTACTGCATGCAGTTTTGGTCACCACACTATAAAAAATGATGTTGAGACTCTGGAAAAAGTTCAGAGTAGAGCAACCAGGATGATTAGGGGACTGGAGGCTAAAACATATGAAGAATGGTAACATGAACCAGACATGGCTAGTCTAGTGAAGAGAAGGACCAGGGGAGACATGAGAGCAGTCTTCCAATACTTGAGGGACTGCCACAGAGAAGTTGGGATCAAACTATTCTCCAAAGCACCTGAAGGCCAGACAAGGAATAATGGATGGAAACTGAACAAGGGGAGATTCAACCTGGAAATAAGGAGAAATTTTCTGACAGGGAGACCAATCAACTAATGGAACAGAAGTTGCCTTTGGAAGTTGTGGGAGCTTCATTACCAGAAGCTTTCAAGAAGAGACCGGACTGTCGTTTGTCAGAAATGGTGTATGATTTCCTTCTTGGATGGGGTTTGGATTAGATGACCCACAAGGTCCCTTCCAACTCTGTTAATCTGTATCTGTAATTTTTGCAGTCATTCATTTATTATGGGAATCAAAGTATCCTTCCACTGAGCACATGAACCTGGTTCTAATTTGTTCCTTCCTGCCACAACATCACACTGGCCATCACTACGTGCTATCATGCCATTAGAACTGGTTCAACCACCTTTTAGACTTTAATTCTCCAGGCAAGTTAGGTATGCCACAAATATCTAAGGATGGTTTGATGCAAACAAAGTCTTCTTTTAAGAGAAAAAGAATAGGCAGTCTTATAGCTTTCAAGGGTTGCCTTCAGAGATTGCTTCTTGGCAGACATGTAGAAAGAGAACGAAATATTTCAGTTTGCATTCAAAGAGAGAAAACAAGCGTGTGTACTGGATACTTCCCATCCAAAAAAAGAAGAAGAAGAAATTTGCCAGCCTCTTGGTGCTCAGTCTTTCATCTCCAAAGGCACATTGTTGACAAGCAAAGTGGAAATCTAGCAGTCAACACTGTCAATCATCTTCCAGCAACTTGTCAGGCTGAAAGGAGAGGGAAAAACTTTTGATATCTGGAGGCAATCTACTTGCTGAAAAACAATCAGTAGCATTTTTTTAAAAATAAATAAATAAATGGATTCAGCACCCAATGGGAGAAGAAGCTGCTCAACGCTTCGCTACTATTTTTTTGCAACCAGGAGTATTCTGGGTGAACACCTCAAATAAAGATTGCGGTCAGATCTAATGAGGGCTATTGCTGTGTGTTAATAAGAGAGCAATGGATGATTAAAGGTATTTACTGAAGTTTTAGGAAACAGGGTCAAAAGAGCAGAAGGAATTGGATCTAGAGGCTGGGATATTAACAGCACAGCATTATGTTAGCCAAATTATCAGTGTGTCATTAAAAATCATTTTAGAAAAGACATTAGCATAATTCAGAAGGTGAGTAAAGGGCATGAATATCCACAGCACTGGGATGAAAGGTCATTTTTCCTTTAAATACTTCACTTCAGGTAGTATGATGGAGCATCAGATGTTTAACTGATGACCATGGAGGGAGACCAGAGTGTGCCAAATTTAGACTTGGTGAGATCCTACATGATTTAAAAATTGGAGGCTCCTTGTGCAAAAGAAAGTGTCATGCCTCTGTCAGAGTCTGAATCTGTGGAGGAAGACGAACAGCAGACAGGGAGTGGGAATGTGGCTCCGTTGGCTGTGGAGGAGACTGGGGAAGGGCAAAGTCTGGCTGGGCAGAGCAGGAAAGAGGTAGAACAAGGGAGAGGGAGTTCAGAGGAAGAACCAGGCCCATCTCCTCTTCATCCTAGGGCACACAGGGAGGAATGGAGGAGAGAGCAATGTGGGTTGCATGGGGGAAGGAAAGGGCCCTGATTCCCTTCATTAGTCAGATCTGGGAATGAAGTTTATAAGAACTGAATGCTGCGGCAAACATGATTTTATCCTGTGTTGTCTTTGTGTTCCTGGCGTCTTTCCAGTTGTGTGAGTTTTGCCATGCCTTCATATCTGGAATTCTTGCTCCTGCCCTGCCAAACTAATTACCTTTGTTTGCCTTGTTTGGACTTAAAGTTACAGTTTTTGTTGACCATGTTTTGGACTTGATTCCCTGCAGTTAAAGGCTGTTCCTGGGAGAGTTTTTCTCCAGCCAGAAGGTAACCTGGACATTGGGGGCAAAGTTGGACCTATTAAAGGGACTCATTGATTATCTGACTGTGTTGCCTTTGTGCCACACCACAGGCCATCACAGAAAGACTGGGAGTGACATGATAGCAGTCTTCCAATATCAGAGGGACTGCCACAAAGAAGAGGGGGCTAAGCTATTCTCCAAGGCAGGACAAGAAGCAATGGATGGAAGCTAAATTAACCTAGAACTAAGGAGAAATTTCTTGACAATGAGAACAATTAACCAATGAAACAACTTGCCCCCAGAAACTATGGATGCTCCATCACTGGTAGTTTTAAAGAAGAAATTGGACAACCATTTGTCTGAAATGGTTTAGGTTTCCTGCTTGAGCAGGGGGTTGGAGTAGAAGACCTCCAGGGTCCATTCCAACTCCATTATTCTGTTTCTTGAATAGAACACTGAGTCACCATAAAAAAATTGAAGCATGTGCATCTGTGTGCATGTATGTTTATATCTGTCTCTCCCTCGTTGTGTCTTTTAATTATTTAATAGCAATATATTTAAAGTGAAAAATACAAATTATTGTTTGCAATTATTTTATCAGTCAATGAATGCATTTAGTGATTACATATTTTATCATTGGATGGCTTGAACTCTCTCCTAGATTATAATATGGTACACCCTGGAAACAACACTTACATTTAAATCTTAAATCCTACCCCATCCCACCCCCACCCTCCAATCTAAATTTTTGTGCTGATTGTGAGGTCCTAAATTGAAGCTTATGCCTAAATTCAGCACCGGGACCAGGAAAAAAAACCCAAACAATTGTGCTTCCATTCCCTGTGATATAACTGAGTTTACCAATCCAGTTAATTCCCTACAGTGAATGAAAATAAGAAACGGATAGCCTAGTGCACAAATATCTGCTTCCTAAGAGGTTATCCACCTGGTTTTTAGAATAACACAACTTTTAGGGCCCTCTTTACACCTCCCCTGTCTTCTCTTCATAAAGACCTTGAGTAAAATACAGCAGTTCTTGTAGCTACAACTGTGTTGTTGTGTCCCTTGCTGGGAAAGTTTCCAGCAACAAAGTAAATCAAATATCAGAAGTAAACTTTACCCACAGATGAATTACCAAGCTGTTTAATTGTCAATGTACTGTCTTAGTCTTTCAGGATAAAAAGTCCTCCTTAAGTAACTATTCAGTGACATAAACATAGGTAAGAATACTCAACCTAGTATGGAAAGGCAAATGAAATTCTTGGGTTCAAGGGAATTGGTGCCTATGTGTAAGGTGAAATGTCTGTGAAGACTCTCAATCATCCAGGTCATGGTTGTCCCAAAGGTGCTTTTTCAAAAGGCAACTGGACTTTCTTGGTTTTTCCTTGAAGATGTTTTGTTTCTCATCCAAGAAGCTTCATCAGAATTGAATAAGTTTCTTGGATGAGAGGGGAAATATCCCCCAGAAAAAACATAGAAAGTCACGTTGCCTTTTGAAAAAGGACCTGTCAGGCGAAAGCAAGCAAAACCATTCCTGAAGGTCAACAAGAATTTTATTGCTAGTCAACTATGTTAGAAGAATCTTGCTGGACTGACTACTTTCCCTTGGGAACAGCAAGATAAGGCTGCCAGGACTTTGCAGGGAGGTCCACCTTGTGCCTCTTACTGCAGCTCAAAGACTCTAAACAACAGGCCCTTCTTGATTCTTCCCTCCAGCCTAGATGGAGATTCCACCACACTATGAGTCTTGGGTTGGATGGGCGGCAAGAGTCCATCTGGGTAGGGTTCTAGGATATACATTGTTTGTTCCATGATCACCTCCATCCCAACTAAGTGGTTGATGGTTGCCACTTGGATTCTGCTCCCAAAACCTAGTAGAGGGAGCATCCCAGATATTCAACTCCTTCTTTGTAGATGTTGACTTTTGGTCCCAGCGTTTGATGAAGTGAGAGATTTTCCCTAGAAAGAGATTGTTTTCTGCTCTGCCACAGCTGCCAGGCAGAAGGTGACAGATAGGGTACAGGAGAGCTTTCCCTTTACCTCTGCTGTCTGCCTGACTGCAGCCAGAATGAAGATAATCTATGAGCAGACTGGAGCATCACCAATGCTCGTTGCTCTGTATAAATCAAGAGAGTGAAAAGCTTAGTGAAAACAATGCTCTGGGTGTTTTCTTTCTTCACAGTTGCAATGCTATCCATCAGACTCTGAAGGTCATTCAAAGTAGGGGGATAAACATTGGGGAGGGAAAAGGGAAAAGAGAAGGAACATACCGCTAAAGAGAAAATAGAGAGCAAGAGAAGATCTGATTCCAATAAGCCATGATGTAAGTTCTGTGTTAGAGTCAATCAACAAGCTGGCTGTAGGTGGGCCACTGATGTCAAGTGGAACAGGAAAAAGAGAAAAAAGAAAAAGAAAAAGAGGAGGAGGAAGAGGAGGAGAAGAAGAAGAAGAAGAAGAGGAAGAGGAAGAGGAAGAGGAAGAGGAGAAGATGAAGATGAAGATGAAGATGAAGATGAAGATGAAGATGAAGATGAAGATGAAGAAGAAGAAGAAGAAGAAGAAGAAGAAGAAGAAGAAGAACAACAACAACAACAACAACAATAACAATAACAACAACAACACAACAACAACAACAACAACAACAGCAACACTTAAGTGACCTTCCAACCAAGCTAACTTGTTATTTATGAACACATCCTCTAGGGCAGGAGTTCCCAACCTGGGGTGCTTGCACCCCCTGGGGGCGTGAGACGATATTCCAGGGGGTGCGAGAAAAGTCCAGGTAAATAATAGGATATTGGCTATATGTTGGCATTTTTATTTATTACGCAATGGATTAACTTTGTTTTCATTTTAGAGTTAAGTATCGTTATTTAGTGGCTGTCACATACATAGCTGAAAAGATTCAATCCTACCATATATTTAATGTGTCCAGTAGTTCCTAAAGTCTAAATTTCAGGGGGTGCGAGGTTCAAGTGAAATTTCTTTAGGGGTGAGGGGTGAAAAAAAGGTTGGGAACCACTGCTCCAGGGAATTTAAACGATTGCCTTGAGCTTAGGACCTCCACATTTCATCAAATATACATTTTTTACTTCCATTGGGAGGGTTCCAAAAAGCCCTTTATTTTGAACTTCTGATTTAGGATAGAACAGAATAGAATTCTTTATTGGCCAAGTGTGATTGGACACACAAGGAAGGAATAAGTCTTGATGCAGGTGCTCTCGGTATACATAAAAGAAAAGATTTAATAACCATCAAACCAATTTCCCTCATTTAACATAAAAAAAACAATCTGTTGCACAGGTGGGTAGGTAGAAACATATATTTTTTTTTGCTGACTTGCTTTTAATGTATTGTTAATTATTTCCTCTAGGACCAACATAATCATTATTGTCTTTTTGTCTGCTCATATATGTCGTCTATCAGTCTATCGTGCCTATGCAGTTTTGTATGAATGTAGATCACAGGTAGTTGCTGGGTCTTTTGCTTGGGGCAAAATTCACGGCAGGCCATTTTGAGATTTCAAAGCCACGGAGTCAATGAAAACGTGTTTTTTTTTTTTTTTTTAAAGAGGGAGAGAAAGAAAGAGTGAGAGAAAAGGACTTATTGTTATTTAAGAGACCAAGCTTCTTTGTTTGGATGCCAAGGTTTGACATGGCCATCCGTCAAATCACCATAAAGGCATTATGCTTTCCCTTGGATGCTGAGTGCTTCGGTTACTCCTCTGCTACAGCATGTTAAGCAAGAAGTCCCTGGTGGTTGCCTGTCATGAGCATGAAATCCTCAGAAAAGATTCCAATTTAAGAATGGAATTGGGTTCGCCTGCATAGAATACATTAGAACTCCCGCAGCCCTGCAATTCAAGCCCAGGCCCCAGCAGTACGAGGCGGAGCAGAAAACAACTTGAGAGACGGTGAATGGGATGCGCTCTCTCTGTAGAATGGAGCAACTCCACCCCTGCTGCCAAGCAACATGGAAACGGCTTCCAGTGCTTTATCGGGTCCTCGGCAGCTGTGCTCGTGGGCCCACGAAGGAGCTAGGATTTAAAAGCAGTGATTTATCAGCTCAGATGGCGTAATCAATAACCTCCCCCTCCTCTTCCTCCTTGACATTGCCTTGATGGAATACCCAATCAGAAGTTATTTAGCAAGATGCAACTGACACCAGGAAGAGCCTGTTTACAACACCACCGCTGGTTGGCCCAGGCAGTCCTGGAACTTTTCATCCAACCCAAACTCAACCTCTTTCCTGTTTCCTTGGATATTTGGGGAACAGCTTCATCATAGAATCATGGGGCCTTGAAAAGGGACCTTGGAGACCTTCTAGTCTGACCCCCCTGCCCAAGACAGGTCATTCTACTACCCTGCACAAATGGCTGTCCAATCTTTTCTTGAAAACCTCCGGCAAAGGAGCATCTACCACTCTGGGAGGGAGGCAAGCTGTTCCATTCATGGCTCTCACTGGTAGGAATTCCACTTTATTTCTTGGATCTCCCTCTGATGAGCTTCCACCCAATGCTTTTTGTCTAGTCCTCGGAGAATAAATTGACCTTCTCTGGAAAAATGAAACAAAACACCTATGGTTGGCTTAATGACTGCCACAAAATTTTCAGGAGATGACCAGACTAAGTCCAAGGGAGGGGTTAAATGCATCATCAGTCTTGAGTCCCTGTGTGCCTTTCCATGCACTTTACGGACCTCTGAAGGTGCATTTGTATGTTCCTCAAACTAGAGATGTCACCCACCTTCCAACTGAGTTTTTGAAGATGGAGACCAAATCATTCTGTAGGAGATGACCACCAACAGATGACCATCAGTCTTCAGTCCCTGCATACCCACAAGAGATCTAAGTCCAGCCCTTTTTGAATTCCACTGACTCTTATCGACTGCCAATTTGCTTCAATGTTAGTAGCTCGGATTCTTGTAAACAACATTAGCATACAATAAACCTATATTCATTTGAACTGCCCGGACTCCTTTATTTCCTGCACTTGACAAAATAGGTTGTAAATATCTTATCATTATAAAATATCTACAGACTCCTCACATCCTAGACATAAATTGTTTCAACTTCTACCCTCAAAACGATGCTCTAGGGCACTGCACAGCAGAACAACTAGACATAAGGACAGTTTCCCCCCTGAATGCCATTACTCTATTAAACAACTGATCACCACAACATTGTCAAACTACTTAGTAAGACTCTATTAATATTATTCTTCTCATTCTTCCTATTACCTATCTCTTCCCACTTATGATTATAATTGTGTTGCTTGTATCTTTACAATTTATATTGTTTCCTAGTATGATTTGATTGCTTAGTAGTAACCTATGACTATCATTAAGTGCTGTATCTTATGGTTCTTGATGAATGTATTTTATTTTATTTTCTCATGTACACTGAGAGCTTATGCTCAAGACAAATTCCTTGTGTGTCCAATCACACTTTGCCACACTTCTATTCCATTCCATTCCATTCCATTCTATTCTATTCTAAACCAGATCCAATCACATGATGACCTGTCTTGCCACCCTTATAACTTACAACCGTAATTATTCCATGACAGTCATAGGTCAACGACTACCTGTCCTGAAAATAAAAATCTGGTTGATATGAGCTGCCCAAACATAACTGATCTCCTTTGGAGAGAAGGATTCAGTAAATGGCTGAAGTTTATATACATAACCCAGAAGTTAACCGAAGCTATTATGAATTCATTCCTCTTCTTTGACATCATATATTATGGCCAGGCGCCAGGATTCTGTACCCCTTTCATTCTTGTCACTGATCAATAACTGGCAGTCCTGCTAATGACTTCCCCTAACCCTGTGGTGCAGCACATCATTTGGACAATGAGAGCTGAGTCATGAGTCTCCTCATCTCCCTTCAGGACATTGACTAATCACCGCCATTAGAGGCAGAATTACAGACCAAGGGTGAAGGCACCGCAATGTTTCATGCAACCCATGACCCCATGCCCACTGCTGAAGAAACACTCAAGGAATTCAAAGAGAAAAGCCACTTCCACGTCTCTTCAAACTCTTGGCAAGAGAGAAGGTGACGTGTTGCATGAAAACTCTCTCTGAAACTGTGATCTCCTTGGAGAACCTGCAGATGGTCAACAGTTCTAGAGGAAAGTGAGATGTTCCTGGCATGGCAAGGCTGGATGAAATGCTAAGAAGAGATCCCTTTGGAGGGTAAACATGCTTAGTCCCTGAGACAGTGGTGGGATTCAATATTTTCCACTACCGGTTCTGTGGTCATGGCTTGGTGGTCATGGCAGGGGAAGGATACTGCAAAATCTCCATTCCCTCCCCACTCCAGGGGAAGGATACTTCAAAATCTCCATTCCCTCCCCACCCCACTAACCTGCTTTCCTGTTCCGTTCTCCTGTGCAGGGAAAGCAAAGAAGACCCAGCAGATCAGCTGGGACTCAATGGGAGGTGAAGAATAGATGGGGGCGGGGCCAGTCAGAAGTGGTATTGGCCGGTTCTCCCAACTACTCAAAATTTCCATGACTGGTTCTCCAGAACTGGTCAGAACCTGCTGAATGCCATCTCTGCGGTGAGAGTTTCTGCTGTCACTCAGGTTATCTCTGCAAATTTCTGCATTCTGTTTGGCTTTAGGAATTATTCAGAAAAAAAATCCCTAGAGCTTCTAAACTAAGCATGAAGAGGTGCCCACTTCCGAAGCACGGGGAGATGCTTTCACTCTACAAAAGGAACCACATATAGGGTATTGTTGCTGCACATGGATAAGATAGAGTGCATTGCCCATCCGGTTGAAATCAACTGTCCCTACTTGCCTGAGCCTTACTCAGATTGGGTGGGACCTCCCTTTGTTGGATGTGCTTAAACAAAGACTACACAGCAGTGTATAACAGAATAATGGAGTTGGAAGGGACCTTCTAGTCCAACCTCCTGCTTAGGCAGGAAACCCTATCTCACTTCAGATAAATAGTTACATAATCTCTTCTTAAAAACTTCCTGTGTTGGAGCATTTACAACTTCTGGAGGCAAGTTGTTCACCTGATCAATTGCTCCAACTGTCAGGAAATTTCTCCTTAATTCTAAGTTGCTTCTCTCCTTGATTAGTTTCCACTTGCTGCTTCTTGTCCTGCCCTCAGGTGCTTTGGAGAATAGCTTGACTCCTTCTTCTTTGGGGCAGCCTCTGAGATATTGGAACACTGCTATGTCACCCCAGTCCTTCTTTTCATCAAACTAGACATACCCAGTTCCTGCAACCATTCTTTGTATGTTTTAGCCTCCAGTCCCCTAATTATTTTTGTTGCTGTTCTCTGCAATCTTTCTAGAGTCTCAACATCTTTTTTTACATCATGGTGTAGGAGGAGACTTCAGAATAACCTTGGAGGTCTACTAGTCCAACCCCTTGGTCAAGCAGGAGACCCGACATCAATTCAGACCAATGCTTGTCCAATCTCTTCTTAAAAACCTCCAGTGATGGGACACCCACAACTTCTGAAGACAAGCCGTTCCACTGATGAGTTGTTCTCATAATTGGGAAATTTCTGCTTAGTTCTAGGTTGCTTCTCTCCTTGATAAGTTACTTCTTGTTCTGACTTCAGCTCCTTTGGAGTATAGATTGTCCCCTTCTTCTCTCTAGCAGCCCCTCAAATATCAGAAAATTAATATCATGTTACCCCTAATCTTAACTCTAGTTCTGATGAAAATCCATCAATTTTGATTTCTACACTGGCGAGAGGATGAGATTCCATGATTCCATAATTCCTTGAATTCTGAATGATCTTGAAAACATGGAGCACAGGCTGGTGTGATCTTGAAAACATGGAGCACAGACTGCTATTCTTCAGGTTATGCACAACAGCAACGATCGATCATACTATCTTGGTTCTGCCACATCATTGCAATTAACTGCCTGAAAAAGCGATCATGAAGATAAAATATAGTGTCTTAATAGATGCCACTCTGAGATCCTTGAAAAAAAGGGAGGAAATTCAGTAAGATTGGATTTGTGGGGGGCTTTTTAGTCTCAAATGCTCCCTCTTATTTTGAAATCACTTCTTGCAGCTGGATAGCTCCCCTTCCCTATCCTGCTTTAATACTGAACAAACAGACTTTGAATTGTCAGAGAAAGGAAAGAAGTAAACAATCGCAGTGTCAGCCTAGGTCCATTACAGCCAATTTTTTAAAATTAAAGCAACATTGTGAAACACAGAGTGGAATTTGTAGGCAATTCTTGTTTTTCATCTCTTTCATGTGAACTCGGGCTGCTCTCTCTTGCTCTCTGGCCTCCTTCCAAAGCTTGGAAAAAGATTGCAAAAGAATGCAAAATCCAATCACAGATTTTTAAAAAAAAAAAAATTAGAAACACAGTACACCAGATCTGAGCCCTGGTAAAGAAGCAAGCATAAGAAATTTACAACAACCCTGCCTTGAGTTGGCATGATCTAAAACAAGGGTGGCCAATCTTGGCAACTTTTAAGACCTGTGGACTTAAATTCCCACGCTGGCTGGGGAATTCTGGGAGTTGAAGTTCACAGGTCTTAAAGTTGCCGAGGTTGGAGACCTCTGGTCTAGAAGAAGACAGTGGGAAAATGAATGGCTTGCCTTCGGGAGTTATTAGTGCACAATCTCTAGAGGTTTTCAAGAGGAGATTGGACAGCCATTTGTTTGAAATGATATAAGGGGGTTGGACTAGAAGACCACAAAGGTCCCTTCCAATTCAGTTATTCTGCTATTCAGTTGCAATACCAAATACAAACACCCACACATCCACACAAAATCTCAATCTTGCAATGTCTGATTTCTGAACTGGTCTACCTCAGAGAACCAACAAAGATTTTTTGGTCTGACTAGTTTCACTGTTCAAAAATGTTCAAAAATCACCATCCTTATTGTTAACTCTTGGATTTTCTTTTATTCATCAGCAGGTGTGCATATATCTATATCTATGTATCTGTATATCTATGCATGTATGCATGTATGCATGTACCTACCTACCTACCTACCTACCTACCTATCCATCCATCCATCCATCCATCCATCCATCCATCCATCCATCCATCCATCCATCCATCTATCTATCTATCTATCTATCTATCTATCTATCTATCTATCTATCTATCTATCTATCTATCTATCTATCTAGTGTCATTCTTCTCTGCTAGTTTTTCATCCGTGTGGAATTTGCTTTCTGTCAATAAATGGTTATGGAAGCAGAGGCCTTGCAATGGAAATCTCAACATCATTTATAGACACAGTTTTATTTATTGTGCTGAACATAACATGATTAGTGTGATTTTTGGCTTAGCTCTTTCATAATTGTTGTGGTTTATAAACTATAATACCATTTATGTTTGGGTGAAATTAGCTGTTTGTGGCTTGCAGCAGAAATCACAAATAAGCCATGACTTGATAAGATAGAAAAAAAACAGAACTTGATTCAACTAGAGATAGTCCTCAATTTATGACCACAATTTATATTTTTAGTTAAGGTAATAAATTGAGTTAATCCTGAATTTATGACAACTAATATGGCAGTCATTAAGCAATTCACTATGGTTGTTCAGGGAATTACATGATCATTAAGTAAATTACATGTCATTAAGTGAGTCCAGCTTCCTGAGTAAGTGGCTATTATTATTATTATTTTGCTGGAAATCTACAAAAATGGTCACCAACTGTGATTTTAATGACCATAGACTAATACAGCCAGTTGTAAATGCAAAGCAGTTGCCAAACATTCTGGCTGGGGGATTCTGGGAGTTGACGTTCCCTCATCTGAAAGTTGCAGAAACACTGTGCACAACCTGGCAGTTAATGAAAGCACACAAATGACAAAACTCTGTCATTTCCACAATGTAAAACCCCCCATGATCAATGGCTTCTTCCCTTCTGTAAATATCACACTGTCCATTTACATCCCTTCTAATTCTGGAGAGATCGGGTCTTAAAGTTTGACACCTTGCCAAGCATCAGCAAAAATGAACCTGTTCCACCTGTCCCACATGGCAGCCCACCTCCCATGATTCAAATTAGGTTGAATGGAATCAGCTTTTCCGACCAGCATGTCTGAACTCCCACTGTCTTTGCCATTCATCTCTAATCTTCCATTTGAGCTTACATTTAATCTCCAAAGGAGATAAAAGCAGAAGAATTATCCACACCAGCATGACACAAAACCTTCTTAGCTACATGATCCTTTTTTTTTTTCATTTCCCCCTCAAACACCTATGTGGATCAGAATACAACAGAAGGGATTTTTTTTTTTTTTTAAAGAAAGATATAAGTCACCATTCTTTGTTCAGAAAAAAGCTTTCGTTCACCATGTTGGTCTACTAGTCCATTCTCCACCCCAGCATTGAGTCAACTCCAGATAGCAAGCTTTATCCTCATAGCTTCCAAGCCTCCACTTGAAATCAGTTAGATTCATAGATTTAGCTGGGGAATTTGGGGAACTGAAGTCCATAAGTCTTAAAGCTGCCAAGGCTGGGCAGCCCTGGACTAAGCCCTGGAATCCAGCAGTCTTCGAGTGGAGGCTTGAAAATCTAAGGGGAAAAAGCAGGATGTCTGAGGATGACTCAGTGATGGGGAGGAGTATGGGCTAGAAAACTGATGTGGTGAACAAAATCTGATCTGAAAGAATGATGGCTCCTTTCCTTTTTAAAAGGAATTCCCTTCCGCATCCAGATCCATGTAGGTATTCAGAAATGGGGATGTGAGGTGAGTTAGGCTGAGAGGGAGGGAGTGGCTCATAGTCACACATAGATGGCTTTCATGCCTATGGCGGGACTAGAACTCACGGTCTCCTGGAGATTGGCCCAAAGTCATCCAATCAGCTTTCATGCCTAAGGTGGGACTAGAACTCACGGTCTCCTGATGATTGGTCCAAAGTCACCCAATTGATTTTCATGCCTAAGGCTGGACTAGAAGTCCCAGTCACTTTGTGATTGGCCCAAAGTCAACTCATCAGCTTTCAGATCAGATGAAACTGGACTGCACAGTCTCCTGGTGATTTACCCCAAATCACCAGTGGCTTTCATGCCTAAGGGGGGACTAGAACGGCTGGTGATTGACCCAAAGTCACCCAGTCAGCTTTCACACCTAAGGAAGGACTAGAACTCACCATCTCCCAGTTTCTAACCAGATGCCTTCACCACCAGACCAAACTGACTCCCATTTATATGTCACTACTACATGGCAGTGATAGTGGCCTTGCGAAGACATTTTTTTTACAAACAAAATGATAAAAAATTTCCAATTTGGGTACCTCATCCCAACGACCCCATCATTTTTTCCTTCCTCTACAGCCCTCCAGGGAGTCCCCTTCCCCCAACCACAAATGAAAAGCTATTCCCGAGATTCACTTTGCAGATCAAGACTGCATGGAGAGGCGGATTTTGTCAGGTTGCAGAAATGACTGATGGCTTGTTGCAAAGGCAATTAAGCTGCAAAAAGGGAGACAATGGACCGCACTGGGCACCTTCCTGCTCATATGCCATCCTTTATATTCTGTCCTGCTCAGATATCTACTTGAGACCTTTCCCATCAGCAATGCCTTGTTCTTGGGGAGGGAAGGAGGGTCTATATAGGGTTTCATGCCTATGCATTCATTCTTGGGTCATCCCAAGAAAATGTTGATAGCAATGTCAACCTTTCTCCAGGTACACTGGGCAGAGAACTTTAAGTCTTTGAAGTTGGGTACTGGTAAGAGGTTTTGGTTTTTTTTTGGCAGGGTTAAAACTTTTTAGATCCAACCACAGCAGGGGTGTCAAACTCAAGGCCCGGGGTTTAGATCCGGCCCTCAAGGTGGTTAGATTTGGCTTGTGAAGCCACCCTGGAAACAGCAGCGGACCGGCCCACAGCCCTTCAGCCTAGCACAAACTTTGCCCCCTTTCGCATACACCATGAGCAACCTGGCCAAGGAGAGTGAGCAGGAAACTCACAGGAGTATCAAACTCTACTTCATTGAGGGCTCCATCAGGGTTGTGGTTGGTCTCACCCTCGTCTTGAAGCAGTTGAAAATATACATACACACATAAAGCACTTTTATATTTAGCAAAAGACCCCAATTCCCTTAAGCTTTGCTTCTGGTAAGAATATTGCACAAACCACGAAACTGCTGAACTAAGGAACTGGAACTAACCATGTTACTGTGAGCAAGGGTGGACATGGAAAATAACAGATGGTGTAAGATAACCGAGTAATCAAAAATATTGCACTTCTCATTTCCTGTACATTTCCTCTTCAGTTATGTATACATTATTCTCCTTTTTTGGTAAAATGTATCAAAAGAAACACCCCGGACAAGTCTGAAGGTCATATTATGTATAAAAGTAATGTCTCAAAAAGAGTTGGGGGTTCAGAATTTGCCATGATAATACTCTGAACCTTGTGCACAAATAAACCTGTATTCTCCAACCTTTTGTGGTCTTGTGTCCTGATTTTGGAAGCAAGATTTTCTGCAAGAGTCTCACCTTCCTCTGCTGGAGGCAATGGAGCCCCCCCAGCCCTGCCCAGCAGTGGTGGGATTCAAATAATTTTGCTGCAGGTTCTGTGGGCATGGCTTGGTGGGCGTGGCAGGGGAAAGATACTGTAAAATCTCCACTCAGAGGTGGTATTTGCCAGTTCTCCGAACTACTCAAAATTCCCACGACCAGTTCTTCAGAACTGGTCAGAACCTGCTGAATGCCACCTCTGCTTCCAAGGCCACCACAGGTGCCCTCTGATGGAAGCAATGCTAGCCATGCCCATCCCAGCCCCCTGAGGGCAATCATAACCCTGATGCGGCCCTTCAAAGGATCATAGAACATGACATTGTGGGTGACACACCAGCATTCACCAAACTGTCAGGTGCAAAGAATCAGGACCACATGTTAAATTCCACTTAAGCTGATTGGTAGCTCATGCCTATACATAAGGATCTAATCAACTCATCTGCTAGATAAGAGTTAACGAAATTCAAGAGGGTTGGACTTAGACCGCTTGTGGGAATGTAACAATGCCAAGTTTTGACATCTCTGATCCACAGGGTGAGCATCCATCACTAGCTCTTTCATAATATCCAACAACATTGTTAGGTTGGGGAGGGCCAACGAGATCATGGGTTTTTTAGATTCAATGCTGTTCAAAATGTAGTGAAAAAAGGTTCAACTAGAACAGGGGTGAAATCAAATTCAATTTCATTGGGGGTCGTATCAGGACTGTGTTTGATCTTGGAGGGCCAGGGGTGGGGCCTGGCCAGCTTGACATCACTCATGTCAGGGGCACTTGTGGCCTGAGTACTCTGTCAGTAAAAACGGGCTCCAGAGCTCAGTTTTTGACTGTGATGGCCTCCTGCAACCCTTTGCCAGCAAAAACAGACCTCGGTAGGGCCGTGTGCTAGCAGAGACACTGCGGGCTGGTCTTTCACTGTTTCCAAAGTGGCCCTGCAGGCCAGATGTGGGCTGGATCCAGCCTGGAGGGGCTTGAATTTGACACCCCTGAACTAGAACTTGGGGTCACCTGGCCCTTAAGCTCTGGCCAGTGTCCAAAAAAACATGAAGATGATATTGAGAGAGTATTGCCTCCACATACTTTTCTACCCTGTTGATAGGCTTTTAAAAGAAGGATGCTATGATGCCGTCAACAACAAATCTTGGCTCTCAGTTCCATTTTTTGCTAATAGAAGGACAGTACTTTGGAGCACAAAGCTTTAGGGAAGACCTACCTAGAACCCTCTTTAAAGAGTCTGGATGACACCTAAGATGGTGGCCTACACAATTCCATGAATAGGCCAGGCTGTCTTAATATGTCCATCTCTTCAGCCTTAAATAGTATTATGTTCTCCGCAAATCATGCAGTAATGAATGAGCTATACATACATACATACATCCTGGAAATCCAAAGAGCATATTTATATATATTAAGCAATCTTTAGCTTAGTCCTTGGTTTTTTTCCCCAATTGCATCTTCTACAAACCTGCCTATTTGCCTGCTGCTTGTCTCAGTTTCTTTGACCTTCTTCCAACCTTGAAATAAGTTAAATCCTTTTTCCAAATTAGAGCTTTTCCTTGGGTTGATTGCCACTAGTGTGTTTAACATGAATGCTGAAGACAAAAGTGATCAAGGTTACAACACAAAAATCCTAATTTTGTGATTTCTGAAGAGTTTACTGTACACTTCACCACTTAATTATGTTCTATTGCTCAAATTAGAGCAACCATCTGTTCCATCCTCCAAGGGGCACCTAGACTTATTGGAGCAGCATGAAAGACAATAGGGATATTCTTTTAACAAACCTATTGCTGCTCGTGCACATTTAGTAGGGAAAAGAGGTATGAATCTCTGTTCATGTTATTAAGTGCTACTATTTTATTTAATGCTTTAAAGAGGTTTTGAGTTTAAAACACAGTTGAAATACTGACAATTGAGGCAGGTCAACAGTTTTGCTTTTCCATTTCTGATTCAGATAGATTCTCTGGTCCTGTAAAGAACATCACAAGTGTTCCAATATCTCAGGGGCCGCCCCAAAGAAGAGGGAGTCAAGCTATTCTTCAAAGCACCTGAGGGCAGGACAAGAAGCAACAGATGGAAACTAATCAAGGAGAGAAGCAACCTAGAACGAAGGAGAAATTTCCTGACACTTAGAACAATTAACCAGTGGGACTAAATGAATTGTTATAAGTCAAGGACTGCCTGTATACACAGGTTAGTGGGCTCCCAAACTCCAAGAGAAATCAACACAACCATACCAGTGGAACAACTTTCCTCCAGAAGTTGTAAATGCTCCAACACTGGAAGTTTTTAAGAAGAGATTGGACAAACATTTGTTTGAAATGGTATAGGGTTTCCTACCTGAGCAGGGGGTTGGTTAGAGGGTATGTTGGAAGGATCTACTCCTAAGCACAGAGGCTATGGACTTCCAAGAAGATATTTGGTCCACCAATGACATCACTGAATGTTACAAGTTAGGACTTTCAAAGTTTCAGAGAAGTTTCCCAAAGACCAGCTAGAGTAAATTCAGATGGGTGAGAATGCTCCAATCTCTGTAAAAAAAAGTTCCTTTGGAGTGTACTGTATGAATATGGAATCATAAATAAAAATATCTCTACTGAGAACTCCACAATAGTAGTTACATCTTGGGTTTCAAATATGAAGATTGTCCTGGAGCAATATCACCTTGTCCCCATAGTATTTTGAAAAGCAGCATATTCTGAAACCATGAAAATGTAATTCTACTCTTGGAAATTGCAAAGTACTGGCCCAAAGGCTGTTCTTGCAACAACAACAAAAAATGTCTGGCAACTGTAGTTGAAATGCCACTAAGATGCAGTGATTGTTAAGAAGGTGCTATTGATTGGGGGATTAAATGCAACAGAAACACATTCAGTGTAAGCAAACTGTGCCACTAAACCTATTATAGAGCTGCAAATAAATCCTTAATGAATATTCTTTCAAGAAATCACTTGCTTTTAATTATAAGAGGCCTGGGTGTTTGTTTGGTGTTTTTTTTTTGAAAGGCAAAATTAAAAAGCTTAGTTTTCCATGAGTAGATGAAGAAAACAAAGGCAAATAAGAAAATGGGTATGGAAATCCTTCCAAAATCAACATTCTAAGGAATTCTGCTGAAAACCAAAGTTAAGGATGTGGCCCCTGCCAAACCCTATCACATGATCAGAAGGGTCTGCAGTTTGATTCCAAAAAGTTGCATATCCGAGTGATCAAAGCAAATGCAACACACAAAAATCAGATAGGTGGTTCTTCAGTCACACTGCAATGTGGAACGGAGGTCATTCCACTCATTGATTTGATGTTGCATTTGTCTTTCCCCTTTCTTTTGGGAGTCCACAGATATCCACCCACAACAGCAATCCTATGTAAAGCAATTTATGGCGAACTGTCACCATTTCAACTGAAGAACCCAACCAATGCAACACTCGAGACAATCCAATCTCTGAATGCAAAACATTACTGAGTATAGCATTTCAGCACTGATGAAGGCAAAACCAGATCTAGCTAATTCCTGTGCAAACCCACAAAATTAAAGTATATGATTCTCCTTCCCCCTATTAGAGCAGGTCACGTTGTCCAGTTGAGCCTCATTATATTGTTATGAGAAAAAGTCTTTGGCTTTGGCAAACACCTGCCAGAGTGTCCTTGGCTCTCATGGCTGTGATCTTGATGTCTGGATCTCTTCTCTCCTCCTCCCGGTTTGTTGGCAAGCTGAGAAGTGGTAATGGTTGCTACAGCAAAAGTGCACTTCAAATTTGGCACTGACCTTGAGGAAAACATAAGAAACCCACAGGAGATGGTGGTGGAGAATGAGCCAACCAGGAAGAAATTGGAGAAGACTTTCCCCAATCCTAAAGAGGAGTGTGAGAAACAACCTCTAATTAAACCTCCTTTGTTTCGTCTAATTGAAGATGGTGCAGAGATGAACTTGGACAGACTCACAAGAATTAATCATGAAGTAGTGCTCCTGAAATCACTTTAACTGGCCTTCTTTGAAGGGCTCATAGAAATGGCTGAGAAAGAGTATCTAGCTCATGAACACAGGATGGATTCCCTTGTTGAATGGGACTTGAACTTCCATCTTCTTGGTCCCCTTCCAAGACCTTAATCATTATGCTACACTTCCATTCCAGAAAACATTAGAGAAAATGCTCTAATGCTGTTATTATTTGCTTTTTTAAAAATTAAAGACCCACTGAGCTCATTTGAGATGACAAATGCAGCCTCAGACCAATCTGAAGGATTTCCCTGGATTTTTAATTTTAAAAACCAGTCAGATATTTGCCAGAATAGAAGCCCACCCTCAAAAGCAGATAATGAAATGAAGAAGCCTAGCCTAGCCTACCTGATACTTCTACTTCTGAAGGTGCTGAGATTGATATTGCTATAGCGTTATGAACTATGGTATGACAATTTCACATTGAGCTAAAGAATGAAAAGTAAGAAAAATGAAATAAGCTCTCCAGGTTAGGCTGTCCTGAAATCAAAGAGAAAATATTCAATGCTTAGCTTCCAAAGTAGGTGGGCCCTAAGGCTAACCAGACCCACGTCAATCAGACGAGAAGCCCTTAAATCTATCTGATTTGCAACGGCTGGTATCTTTAATGCCTACTTCCTAGAAAGGGCATTATTGTCTTTAGTTTTGTATCTGATGGTTTAAAGCCAGACATTGCACGGGGTTCAGTAGAGTTTCTAGTGGATAATCTGCTAGGGATACAAGAATTATTTGACAGGATTACAAGTTGCTTGAGGCCTTCCAAGTTAGGGATCCTACTTGACCTGGTGTTTTTCCAAATCAAATCAAAATTGGTATCTGGTAACTGTTCCCCGTGAGGGAAAAAAAAAGGGGGGGGAGAACAACTTATTATGATCTTACTATGCTGCTGGCATTCTTTAAGTGTAAGACACAAGGCTTGGGTCTCTCTGACAGCTACCCGGGGATATACACTATGTTTATTTGAAGAACAATGAAAGTAAACTCATTGTTACATAAAGTCTGGTGGAAGAACTGTTGAAAATTCACTTTGGCTGAGTTTACATAGGATGGTAGATTAGGATAATGCAAATTGGGTAGAGTGTAGGCCAAGCTGTTTTGAGAACCAAGGTATTGTTTTGATGCATTGCACAAACTGAGCCATCACATTAAACCATCAAGTGGTTTGTCTTAAGGCATTGTGTGTTATGTCAACCCAACTGTTGTGTTTTGCTAAGTCTGTTTTAGATCGTGATGGGAATTTATCCTGTAATCTCATATGTATTCTTCGCAGGATATGTTTGGTTAAAGCTCCTTCCTTCTACCTGAAATCAACACAGAGATACAAAAACTAGAAGGAAGGGAAGAAAATCATCCACGGCTGGGCTAGAACATGCGGGACTCTACAGGATGAGTAGGCAGGAATGGGTTCTGGAACCACATCAATAACTTTGGTTTAGTATGCAATGTGGCTTCATCTAGGGTGGCTTATAAGGTAAAAACTGCAGTTTACTAAGCTGTGTGGCCCAAACAACCCTGATCAAATGGATGTCCAAACTATTTTTGAAAACTTCCAGTAATAGAGCATCTGCAACTCTGAAAGGCAATCTCTTCCACTGATTAATTGTTATTGGTGGAAGAGCTTGCCTCCTGGAGTTATGGATGCTCTATCACTGGAGGCTTCCAAAAATAGACTGGACAATCATTTGACTGGGGTGATATATGGTCTCCTGCCTTGAGCAGGGGATTGGCTAGAAGATCTCTGAGGTCCCATTCAGCTTTATGATACTCTATTATTCTATTTTCAGATCTATGATTCTTTTATTATTCATAATCATTTCTTGAAACTATTTTTTTACTCTCCTTCTTCCAACAGCAAAACTCTCCCCAATTTATTTTTTTATTTTTGTTTTTATTTTTTTTGAAAGAGATTTTATTAATTTTCTACAAACAAACAAGACAAACAAAACATCAAAACATCAACTCTCATATGTACATCCAGTGTGTCAGTTGGTTCATCAGTTTTGTGCATTCATTTTGTAGTCTCAACTACAATTATGTTACATAACAACTCATATTGTCAATCCAAACTTATATATCCTAATATCACTAAAAAAAAAGAAATTTTTGACTATACTTTTAATCATTCATGCTTTATGAGATAACAATACTTTAACCGGTTTATTCTGTAACAAATCACATAATCATACCAAATCAATCCTAAAAAACCCTTTATAAATATAATGTCAAATAACAAAGTACGAACAAAATAGCAAAATAAAAATATTCCTTACTGTCTAGCATTCTAAATATTCTATTATCGTATTTTATCATCTAGCCATTGATAAAAAAGATCCCAAATTTCGTAAAATTGTTTATCCTCTTGCTCTCTAATTTCAAATGTCAATCTACTCATCTCAGCACATTCCAATATTTTCTTAATAATTTCTTCCTGTAATGGTATTTTCTCATTCTTCCAATTTTTAGCAAACACAATCCTATCCGCTGTTAATACATTTACGATCAGGTATTTCCAATCTTTACTATATATATCAGGTAAAATTCCCAATAAGAAGATCTCTGGTTTCAAGTCTATGTGTTTCTTTGTCATTTTTTCCAACCACATGCGAATTTTAGTCCAATATTTTCTAGCGTCCTCACAAGTCCACCACATATGGTAATACGAGCCGAGTATCTGATGACATTTCCAGCATTTTTCAGATTTGTTCTTAAACATTCTTGCTATTCTTGTCGGGGGAAAGTGCCACCTGTAAAACATCTTATACAAGTTTTCTTTTTTTGCTGTTGACATTGTCATTTTATAATTTTGAGACCACAATTTTTGCCATTTCTCTAGATCAATCCCATATCCAAAATTCTTCCCCCAAACAATCATAGTTTCTTTGACTTGTTCTTCCTCTAATTTAATTCCCAGTAAATAACCATATAATTTTTTAATCACTTTCTCATCAGTACCCATCAAGATCTTATCTAAATCAATCTGCTTATCATAGAATCCCTCCGTTTTAAAATCTTCATCATACCTTGAATGTATTTGCGCATATGAAAACCAATTCATCCTTATACCTTGTTCCTCTAAGTTTTGGATCGATTTAAGTTCACTCTTTTCATCCAATAGTTCCCCATATCTAACTGTTTGTTCCTTCTTATAAATTATAGGATAGGAAAATGCTTCAATAGTCGATAACCAAACTGGAATTTTCAAATAACATTGTCTTTTTATCTTCTCCCAGTTTAACCACAAAGACTCCCGTATATAATGTCTTCTAAAATAACCCTGTGTTTTAGTTCCCTTATACCATAAAAAAGCATGCCAGCCCAACAGCAAATCATGCCCTTCTAATGTCAACAACCTATGCTTTCTTAATGTTATCCATTCTTTGACCCACATCAAACTTGCAGCTTGATAATACAATTCCCAATTAGGCAGGCCAAAACCTCCTCTAATTCTCACGTCTTGCAAAAGCTTTAGCTTTATTCTCGCTTTTTTACCTTGCCATATAAACTTCAACATGATTTTATTTAAATCTTCAAAATAGTCTTTTCCAAGCCTAATTGGTATTGTTTGGAACAAAAATAAAATTCTGGGTAAGATATTCATCTTGATTGTTGAAATTCTCCCTATTAATGACAATTGCAAGTTTTCCCACTTCTTCAAATCTGTAGCTATCTGTTCTTTGAGTTTAATATAATTATTCTCTTTTAATGTGCTACATCTTGCTGTCAAATATATCCCCAGATACTTAACCTTATTTGTAACTTGGATTTTCAAAAGATCTGCCAGTTCTTCTCTCTGTCTCAATAGCATGTTCTTTGTCAAAATCTTTGTTTTATCTTTATTTATTTTCAAACCAGCCATCTCACCATATGTCTCTATCTTTTCCAAAAACCTTGGAGCTGTTTCTAACGGGTCTTCCAGAATAAAAGCTAAATCATCAGCAAAAGCTTGTAGTTTAAATTCTTCCTTCTTAATTTTCATTCCTTTTATGCTTTTATCATCCCTAATATTTCTATTCAACACTTCCAAGGTCAACACAAATAGCAAAGGAGATAGGGGACACCCTTGTCTTGTGCCTTTTCTTATATTAATAAAATCTGTAAGTTCCCCCTCCATCATTTCCTTTGCTGTCTGTTTATTATATATGGCTTCTATTGCTCAAGTAAATTTTTTAGCAAAACCCATCTGTTCCAATAGTAATAACATAAATCTCCAGTTCCCCAATTTATTTTATTGCTTCAAGTTCTCTTCTTCACTTTCTACCTCTGTGGTAGAGATGGGCTCTTTTTCCTCTGGATCTATACCATCCGCTGGAGGCCCCCCCAAAAAAAGCAAAGAGGTGCTATTTCCTTGAAGCAGAACAAGATGGTTGATGAGTTTGCTTTGGGAACGTGCAACCATTTTCCGAAAGGAAACACTGAATCAAACTATTGAAGAAAAATTAATCTGCACACGGA
Source organism: Hydrophis major (assembly GCA_033807585.1). Lineage (NCBI taxonomy): Eukaryota > Metazoa > Chordata > Lepidosauria > Squamata > Elapidae > Hydrophis > Hydrophis major. Next base: position 35,733,220 of record CM066334.1, read on the forward strand.
AGGACTTAATTATTCATAACATTCTTTAGTTACTTCCTTGGGTGTTCATTTCCAACTTCAAAGCCATGGTTCTTTGCTAACTTAGTAGGCTTTGCATAATTCACCATGCCACCCCAGACAATCATGTTGGAATTTCTTAGTAATTTATTTCAACTAGTAGCACTTAGCACTTAGACTTATATACCACTTTATAGTGCAACCCTCTCTAAGCAGTTTTGCAGCGTCAGCTTATTGCAGTCTGGGTCCTCATTTTACCCACCTTGGAAGGATGGAAGGCTGAGTCAACCTTCAGCCCAGTGGGATTTGAACTGCCAAATTTAGTATTATAGATAGGTGATGTTCCTTGTGTGGGTTTTCATGATTTCTTTGTGTTCTCACAAAGTTTTATCTTAGCATGTTTTATGGGCTTCAAAATATAATCTTATTAAACAAGCCACAGCTTAACTCAGCAATGGCAAGCTCATGATATATGTTTCAAAGGTAACACAACATGACATTTGGGGTGACACAACGGGATTCACCAACACTGTCAGGTGCAAAGAATCAGGACGACATGTTAAATTCCAGTTAAGCTGATTGGTTGCTCTTGCCTATACATAAGGATCTAGTCAACTCATGTGCTAGATAAGAGTTAACGAAATTCAAGAGGGTTGGACTTAGACCGCTTGTGGGAATGTAACAATGCCAAGTTTTGACATCTCTGATCCACAGGGTGAGCATCCATCACTAGCTCTTTCATAATATCCAACAACATTGTTAGGTTGGGGAGGGCCAACGAGATCATGGGTTTTTTAGATTCAATGCTGTTCAAAATGTAGTGAAAAAAGGTTCAACTAGAACAGGGGTGAAATCAAATTCAATTTCATTGGGGGTCGTATCAGGACTGTGTTTGATCTTGGAGGGCCAGGGGTGGGGCCTGGCCAGCTTGACATCACTCATGTCAGGGGCACTTGTGGCCTGAGTACTCTGTCAGCAAAAACGGGCTCCAGAGCTCAGTTTTTGACTGTGATGGCCTCCTGCAACCCTTTGCCAGCAAAAACGGACCTCGGTAGGGCCATGTGCTAGCAGAGACACTGCGGGCTGGTCTTTCACTGTTTCCAAAGTGGCCCTGCAGGCCAGATGTGGGCTGGATCCAGCCTGGAGGGGCTTGAATTTGACACCCCTGAACTAGAACTTGGGGTCACCTGGCCCTTAAGCTCTGGCCAGTGTCCAAAAAAACATGAAGATGATATTGAGAGAGTATTGCCTCCACATACTTTTCTACCCTGTTGATAGGCTTTTAAAAGAAGGATGCTATGATGCCGTCAACAACAAATCTTGGCTCTCAGTTCCATTTTTTGCTAATAGAAGGACAGTACTAAGCTGATTGGTTGCTCTTGCCTATACATAAGGATCTAGTCAACTCATGTGCTAGATAAGAGTTAACAAAATTCAAGAGGGTTGGACTTAGATCCCTTGTGGGAACATAACAATGCCAGGATGATTCCTCTCTTGACTCCACTGCCTGTTCTTCTCCTTCAAAAACCCAACAGGTATTCCTGAAAGCACACCCTGTTCTCACATGAGCTGTGCAAGAATGGGGTGTGCTCTCACACAGCCTATGAACCCCTTGAAAATTAATTTTACTCGTATTTTCATTTTTGTAATTATTTGATGTTTCTGCATATTATATATAACACCATACATCATCTTCCTTTAATGACCCCATATTCCTTTGTGGGGTGGAGTCTGGGCAACTGAATGGAGCTGAACGATTATTGGCTGGATGCCCTTCCTGTCGCCAATGTGGAGTTATATTCAGCAGATATATTTGCATTGGGCCCAGAGAGAGAAATATCTGCCTCTACCCAGGATCGAACTCCCAGCCTCCTGATTGTGAAGTGAGAGTTCCACCTCTAGGCCACCGTGCCACTCATATAAAACACCACACATAATTGAACTGAATTGCATTCTTTCTATGAATATGTAAAGAATTGTTTCCCTTTTGTTAGAGATTGGGGTGATACACCAGAAAAACCCAATTAGTGTTTTCAGAATTGTTGACTCGCCGAATCCGAAAGATTGACCATCACTGGCTTAACCCAATCTGTAAATACACATATGCACACAGACACATATACAGACTGACTCAAAGTTAAAATGTCCCTAAACGTCTTCCTTTTTATTTTCAAAGAAAGTTGACATTTTCAGAAGCAACTTTCCCCTTCTTCTTCCTAGTTTCTGAAGTGCAGGGTTTGCTTTTCAGAAGCTGTATGATTTCATAGAAATTTTGGGACTGAGAGGGATAAAGAAATTTCTGCAAATCTCACCGTGCTTATAATTCCTCATCACTTGGGTTGAATCCAAAGCAGCTTCCCATAAACAGCGACACGGTTACATGTGTAATCAGGTTTGCCATCACTCTGAATTAGCTTAATTTCCCCTCGGTGATGTTCTTCCCATTCCCAAATTAGATTTGCCTTGTGATGACATCGTTCTTTATGGGAAGAAAATGACTGATGTGAGGCAGGAAAAACAAGGCAGAATGCCAAAGCAGCTGTTGATGAGCTCCGAAGAAAATCTACTGCAGCGGTGTGCCAAAACGTATATTATGTGCGCCGTTATTCAGGAGAAAATATCGCTAGAATGTAGACTGGCTGAACGTTATGAAAAAGATTAATCCCTTTCAGCTCCGTTTTGAAAAGGGGGAAAATATGTTAAAACTATTAAATGAAACGGAGACTATTCCTTTCTCTCTTCCTTCCTTGAGCTCTTACCTTCCACAATCACTGACCCTCACAACACTTACCGCAACTATGGATCACTCCAAATTGCAAAAAAATGTTAATGACTGCCATTTTCTTCAGTTGTCTAATTTCACGTGACAGATGGAGATGAGGAGGTCAGATTGGCCTGCTTGCTTTTTCATCTGCCGTTCTGTTAAAATGTCTCGAGATGCTTCACCGTTTGCTTGGGTTTACGCTAATTAAGGTGATTGTCCTACTGAGAAAAGGGGACTTTGATGTTTGCTATCCAGGTGCTCAAAGATTTAGGAAGAAGGTAGAGAATTTCTTCAAAGGGAGGGTTGTGATTGCTTCTGTGATGCGGTGGCCTAGAGGTGGAGCTCTCATCTCATAATCAGGAGGCTGTGAGTTCAATCCTAGGTAGAGGCAGATATTTCTCTCTCTGGGCACACTGAGAATATATCTGCTGAACAAAACTCCCTGGCTACAGGAAGGGTATCCGGCCACTAAAATACTCAGCTCCATTCAGTTGCCCAGACTCCACCCCGCAAGGGATTATATCAGTTATTATAGTGAGTTCGATCCTAAGTAGGGATTACAGGGTCATTAAAAGCACATGATGATGAAGAGCTGTAATTGCTCCTAGTTTTTCAGTGGCTGAACATCACGGGAGGATGTGGTAATAAAGTCACAGAAGGAGGGCAAGTTAAAGTCCTTCATTAGGATAAAGGATAAAGTCCTGTCTCTTGGTAAAAACAATACGCTAATGAAACCGAGGCATAGGCAACGGGATCATGCCACCAATTTGATTCAACTATTTCGACACAGGTATTTCTATTTCTACACGTTGACTAATGAATCCCTGGTTTTTAGGCATGCTCGTTTTGATGTGGAATTACCCAAGGTGTCCAGAGGGTACGGTCAATAAATTGAGATGGCAGCCATGATGGTGTGATTGAACCTGCTTTTTTAGGTGGATAGTCATTCTTTTGACTTTTCTAATCACCCACCATGGATTTTCCTGGACATTTTTATGCTATTTATAGATAGCCCTAGACCAGTGGTGGCTAACCTTTTTGGATTCCTGGACCAAAAATTGTGTGCATGCTTTCATGCTCATGCTCACGTGTTATCACCCAGAGGACAATGTGTGCCTTGCACGCCCCCTATACATGCGTGTGCAATCCCTCCCCCTGCCACTCCTTTACCTACATTGCACTTCACAGCTGATTTTTGGGAAATACTGTTTTTTCCAAAAAATACCAGAAGTGACGATACGGGGTTAGTTTTCAGCCTGCAAAGCTTGCAGAAGCCTCCAGAAGCCTTCCTCAAGCCTTTGGGAGCCCCCCCCCCCAAAAGCCTCAAACTGGCCAAAAATCAGCTGTGAGGCGCGCATATGCGCAGTGAGGTAAGTTTGCCTGCAGGTTGTGTGCCGGCACAAATGGCTCTGCATGCCACCTGTGGCACACGTGCCATAGATTCGCCATCACGGTCCTAGACTTACAGTTCATTAAATGGACTGGACGGAGGTTGAACTGGATGGCCTACAAGGTCCCTTCCAACTCTGTTAATCTGTTTAATCATTCAAAGTTAGAACAGCACTGAAGAAAGTGATTTATGCAAGTTTTTCACACTTATTACTGTTGCAGCATCTGCATAATCCCGTGATCAAAATACACACACTTGGCAATTGATTCATATTTATGATGGTGGCAGTGTCCTGGGGGTCATGTGATTCCTCTTTTTATGACCTTCTGACAAGCAAATTCAATGGGGAAGCCTGATTCACTTAACAACCAAGGTACTAATTTAACAACTGCAGCGATTCACTTCACAACTGGCAAGAAAGGTCATAAAATGGAGCACAAATTCACTTAACAGATGTCTCACTCAGCAATGGAAATGTTGGCCTCAATTGGGGCCATAAGTCGAGGACTACCTGTATTCCTACCTCTTCCTACACTTCATGATACTGGATTTGGCAAGATAAAAAAAAATATTCTCACATTGGTAAATCAATTAAAATCCAGAAGGTACGATCGGGGTTTGGAAAATTAACTATGTTGGGTCTCCATTTCATCTTATCCGTATTTTTCTGTCTTGAATTCCAAACAACCTCCCTGCCTCTCTCTTTCTCTTTCTCTATTTCTTTCTCTCTCTCTCTTTCTCTCTTTCTCTTTTTCTCTTTCTTTCTCTCTCTTTCTCTCTCTCTCCCTCTCTCTCTCCCTCCCTCTCTCTCTCTTTCTCCCTCTCTCTCTCTCTCTCTCTCCCTCCCTCCCTCCCTCCCTCTCTTTCCCTCTCTCTCCCTCTTCCATCTTCCCTTAAGCAGAATTGCCTGACATCAAGACAGATTCCTCTGCTGGTGCAAATGTAATTTCATTTCATTAAGGCCAAGGAAACATCAATGTGTGCCAACCAAAGAGTGGTCTTATGGTCTTTAAGAAACAGCGGACTGTTTTAAACCTGGTTATTCCCTTTCTCCTTGCCCAGCCTTCAGAAGATTTCAGGGAGGTGGAATGGATGAATTATACACTAGAAATGTCAACTTCTAGGGAGAATAATTGGTAGAGATAGAGAGAAAGCAAGCAAGAGAGAACCGAGCCTCTATGTGTGTCTGCGCATGAGAATGTCTGTCATAAGGATGGAGGAAACATCCTTGCGGGACTAAATTGCATTCAGCATAATAAACTATCATCTTGAAACGAGTGCTCCAATTGAGTTTTGATGTAAACGCTAATATTTTCTCCACACTGCTGTTCTCTGCTGGGGAGATCTCATGTATATTTCACCAGGTGTCCTACCTACCTTTGCTCTCATACATCAAAGGGTTTGAGGACAAGGAGCCTGGTTCTGAAAACATTATTCTTTTAAAGATTTATCTTCTCATCCAACCATCTTCTCCGCTGAGGGAGACAGTGAAACCTTCCATAAATTATTTTAATGCACTATGTTCAAATACATATACTGTACGGAGATCTCTCCTTGATTCCCTTTAGCAAACCTGGAAGGCAGGGATGAGGCAAAGCAAATTAAAAAACAAACAAACCCAAAACCATACAAACATTTAGGGTGATGCAAGGGGAAATAAAAACAAAACAGTTCTACTTCCCCATATTTTCCAGTTTAAGCCCTTTTTGCAAGAGTATTATTTATTTATTGAAAGAGTGGTGAAGTGGCCTAGAGGTGGAACTCTCGCCTCACAGTCAGGAGGCTGTGAGTTCTGTTGTGAATGAATAATACCAATAAAGTTATCTTGAGCTGGAAGTCAAGTGCAGGGTTCTGGCCCTGCACTTCTGATTGGCTGTTAAAGGCAGGATCGGATTGGTCCGTTCAGGAGCATCTGATTGGCCATTAACAGGCCATTCCTATTGGTTAACGGAGCTAGCGCTCCAGGTTTGCTATTGGTTGAATAGTTAATAAGTTGCCTATATAAGGAAGGCTATAACAGCCCTCCTGTTGAGCTGTCACAATATGTAAATAAAGAGTTTGAAGTTCACCGTTTCTACCAGCTCGTCTCCATCATTCGCACCCATGCTCCAGACTTAACAAGTTCAATCCTGGGTAGAGGCAGATATTTCTCTCTCTGGGCATAATGGGAATATATCTTCTGAACAAAACTCCGCACTGGCGACAGGAAAGACATCCAGCCATTAAAATGCTTTTCTAGCTCCATTCAGTTGCCCAGACTCCACCCCTTGAGGGATTATGAGGTAATTAAATGATGATGATGATTTACTTATTCAAATTGCCATTTACTTATTTGATTGTCTTTTGCCTTGCCACACCCACAGTGTTGCAAATTTGGCCGGCTCCATTTCATCATAAGACCAACACAAACTCATCAGCCCTGGAAATCCCCTCATACATGGCTGCCTTTACAGTATTTATATGTTTATTTATTTAGCACAATTATAGAGCTGCCCATCTCATCATAAACTCCTCTGGGCGATATACAGGAACCAGATAAAACCACTGTCACATTAAAAACAATTGTGATCAAAATAGAAAAAGTCACCATTGAACATGAAAAAAAAAAGGAACTGTAAAGAATTTAAAATGTATACACCACCCAGAGAGAGAGAGAGTAAACAAAATGTGCATGTTGATAACATTTCTATCTGTCAGTTACCACCACCACCACCCCAGAAAACAACAACAACCCTGCTTGGATCTGTATATATGCTATGCTGATATGTTATAACATCCTGGATTTTTGGAAAGAGCTTGATATGACTATCACCAGCTAAAGAACTAATAGTTGTGATTTCACGCTGTTGTGCATAGAATAATAAGAACAACATAGGGTGCAATTCGTTAAAAATGAACCTTCAAACAAAGAAGAATCTGGTTATTACTCAATTTGGCATAGATGGTATGAGTGGTTAGAAAATAGATAGGGATTGAAAAGTGTAGATTACATAGGAGAACTCTTAAGAGAGTGATACATAGATACATAGGTATGTAAAATAGATAAAGTTAGATACTAATAACAAATATAAGTAAAGATAACAATTATTGGTGATATTCATGAATAGATGATAGAAAATATAAGACAATATTGTATGTCGATGTAAAATGCTCTTGAAAATGTTACTATGATTTGCACTGGTGGAAAATAATAAAAATCATATATTAAAAAAAAATGAACCTTCAAGTAACGATCTATTCATGTGATCACTAGGAGTTGAAAATGACTCAATGGCATATAATCAATTAATCAATCTACAAGTAATAATTCAGCAAAAGTCTAAAAGGATATAAGTCTGGAGGTTTGTGTCATGGTTCCAACAACACATATTTTACCAGTTTATTTTATTTTATTTTTTGTGTTATCAATTTTGTATAATTATCTACTTTAATTGATATACTTTTTGCTCTTAGCCATATTCCTAAATATTTAACTTTTTTGACAATTTGCATTTCCATTTTTTCTTCCAGTTCTTTTTCCTTTTTCTTAGTAAGATTTTTTGTTATAATCTTTGTCTTATATTTATTTATTTTAAGCCCTGCCACTTTTCCAAATTCTTCTATTTTCTGAATTAATTTGAATCCTGATTCTAACAGTTCTTCAAGCACAAATACCAAATCGTCCGCAAAAGCTTTATATTCTTATTCTTATTCTTCTTTTTTTTTGAGACCTTTTATTTCTTGTTCCCCTCTAATCTGTCCATTTTAGTTTAGTTTAGTTTAATTTATTGTCATTGCACCTCATACAATGAAATTAAATGCCATCTTCAGTGTACATTATAACTATAAAAATAAAACACAAAAACACATCCTTCCCATTCTATACAATTGAATTGAAAACCCCTGATATTACATTAATATTGGACTATACAGTAGAATTCAATGTAATTACTGCCCTGGGATAGAAGCTGTTTTTCAGCCTATTTGCCCTTGTTTTTATTATCCTGTACTGTCTGCCAGATGGTAATAGTTCAAAAAAGGGGTGCCCAGGATGAGATGGATCTTTAAAAATGTCTTGAACTTTCCCCTTTAAGGAGACGGATGAATTCAATGTATTGTGGAAACTCAGAATGTGAGTTATTTCATTAAACACATTGAGGGTTGTTGTGTGAATTCCACCAACAAAATCCAGCCCATTCCAAATTAAGATGAAAATGCAGTTGGTTTCATCCATAGTTAAGCTGTTGCCATCTGCTAACGTTCAGGAGAACAAGAATCAATGAATGCAATGAAGAACGCTCTCTGTCCTGCCTGAACTACAGTAAATCCCATTTTCTAGTCAGGAATACAATAGCTATTTTCTGCTCTTTATCCTTATGAATCGCTCCTAAGACAAAAGGCCTGAAGGAATTCATAAAAATTATCTATATTGACCTTTTAATGAGACAGTGTCATGTACAGCTTCACCATGTAGCAAATTAAGAGGCAGCTTATATTTGGGGATGTTATTATGCAATTAGGTTACTTTGGGTTGCAAAAGATGGCTATATTAAAAGATAAAGGTGATCCGGAACCCACAATTAGTGGGAGCACGGTCCCAGCATGGCCCACCCATTGAAATCAATTAGAATTTCAGGATAACTTATTTATGCTGTTGTTTCCAATTTATTTATTTGAAGTATTACTAAGGCAGCATCTCAAATACTTGGTTTTCAGGCTTTGTAAAGAAAAAAAAAATGTGGGTTTATTTACTGTATTTGTTTTTTAGAATATTTTTCTATATTTTATAATTTGTTTTTCTTTGGTGACTTTATTGCAGAAACTTCACCATATTGGCTGTATTTTTCTTAATAAGAAAGACTCGTATAAAAAAAAAATTCAGTTGGGAATCAGTCCTGCTAAACTTACTTTCAGCATAAATAAACTTAACTTAGAAAGGAAGCATTTTTAATGGCTCTGAAAAAAACATTAGTGGATTTAATGGCATTGACCAAGATAGAAAAATATAAATATTTGCATAGCCTAAATGTTTTGCATTAAAGCAATCTACTGTAATGGCTAATATCTGCCTCCAAACTGAAATTAAAGAATATTCAAAGCGGGCTTTAATTAAATGATTTAATTAAACATTTCATCACACTATATATTTCAAAACATTGCAATAAGAGGTCCTCACACTGTGGAGAAATCTTCTATATACACCAAAAGATTTTTGACTCTAGAGATGACTTTGCCAGAGTAAACAACTGGTAAAATGAAGATGGGAACTCAGCAGGACTTCTATTATTTCAAGGCTGTTTTGCCTGGCAAGTTGCACTTCTCAGAATATGTTTTATACATTCTGTGACCATAATGTAGAATACCTCATTTATAGAAGAAAAAAGTACACTATTTTCCTCAGAATCTTCATTTTTTTAAAAAAAAGCCTATGAGTAAATTTTAAATTTTAAGCAATCTTCAAAGCTTGGGAGATGCCAGGTACATGCCATATCTTCAGACTTCTATAAAATCAGTTTCAAATTCAAATTATGGGCATATAGGAATTGAGCAGGCTGAGATGGAAGGGGGCATTAATGCACCATCAGTTTGGAATCCACAAGAGATCAAAATCTAGCCCCTAATGAATTCCGTTGACCCTTATCTAGCATCAATTTAGTTCTGATGGTTGACTAGATTATTGTATTAGAAGTAGCATTAGAGGTAGGACTTAGACTTATATGTAGCCAATAAATTAAAAGACGCTTGCTCCTGCGGAGGAAAGCTATGGCAAATCTAGACAGCCTACTAAAAGGTAGAGACATCACCCTGCCAACAAAAGTGTGTAGAGTCAAGGCTGTGGTTTTCCCAGTTGCAATGTATGGCTGTGAAAGTTGGACCATAAAGAAGGCTGAGCGCCAAAGAATGGAGGTTCTTTGGACTCTGGTGCTGGAGGAGAAGATTTCTGCAAGTCCCTTGGACTGCAAGACAATCCAACCAGTCAGTCCTAGAGGAGATCAACCCTGACTGCTCTTTAGAAGGCCAGATCCTGAAGATGAAACTCAAATCCTTTGGCCACCTCATGAGAAGGAAGGACTCCCTGGAGAAGAGCCTAATGCTGGGAACGATGGAGGGCAAAAGAAGGAGAAAGGGACGGCAGAGAAGGAGGTGGCTGGATGGAGTCACTGAAGCAATCGGTATGAGCTTAAATGGTCTCTGGGGGATGGTAGAGGACAGGAAGGCCTGGAGGAATGTTGTCCATGGGGTTGCAATGGGTCGGACACGACCTCATGACGAACAACAACAACAGTTTCACAGTGCTTTACAGCACTCTCTAAGATGTTTACAGAGTCAGCCTATTGTCCCCAACAATCTGGGTCCTCATTTTACTGACTTCAGAAGGGTGGAAGGCTGAGTCAACCTTGAGCCGATCAGGATCAAACTCCTGGAGTGAGCAGGGAGTTAGCCCTGCAGTATTGCATTCTAACCACTGTGCCACTAGGTAGCCATAATAAACTATTCAGTGTCAACCCTAAAGTGAACCTGAAGTGAGGCCATCTTGGATATTTCAGAGCTGCCACACAATGGCGGGAGGAAGGAAATCGCTAGATGGGGTTTTGTAGCCAAAACAATAAAGCTTTCTTATGGGAACCAAGGACATTCTCACAGGTGGCTGGCCAGAGGAGGAACAAAGTAACCAAGCAACCGGCCAGCACCTGGATTGGAGAGTATGACCAGTGACTTGGGGGAAAGGGGAAACATTTACTTTTTAATGAGGTGAAAGCTGCAGGAACTTTCACCAGTTGTGCCAATATGATGCATCTAACAAATTGTTCTTTGAGGAATTTGCCTGCCTCATAGTTCTGCTCTCTATGCATGCATTACTTGGAACACTGACATTTAGTGCTTTGAACTCAACTCCTAATGAGTGGAGGGGAGGGAGATACATTAGATTCTATATTTTATACTTGTTATATTTTATTAGAATATATTAAATTTTTAAAAACCTTTCAGCATTCAGCTTGCATGGATTTTTTCTTATATTTAATATTAGAGCTATTTGACTTTTTTTTGTACATGCTTTTTTGTTGTTCTTAATGTGGATGTTTGCTAGTCTGATTTTTTGTTTGTTTTGTATTTTATCTGTGTCTCAAAGGTGGGTTGTTGTTGTTTTTTCAAAAGGCAATTGGACTATTTTTTCTTTTTTTTTCCTTTTGGAAGAAGAAGGAGTTTTGCTTCTCATCCAAGAAGCTTCCTTGATTCTGGCAGGATAGGGCAATGGAAAAATTAGTTCATTAGTGAGGGCCCACTTGAAGAGTGTGGGGATAGTGCAAGGGATGGGGGAAGTTTGGCACATATGAATTGAGGGGGAAGGGCACAGAGTAAATGCAAGCAAAGTAGGAAGAAAGGCAAGATGTTTGCAATCCACATAATCCCTTGCAGGGTGGAGTGTAGGTAGCTGAATGGAGCTGAGTGTTTTAATGGCCGGATGACCTTCCTGTAGCCAGTGAGGAGTTTTGTTCAGCAGATATATTCTCAGTGTGCCCAGAGAGAGAAATATCTAGCTTTACCTAGGATCGAACTCACAATAATAATCCACATAATCCCTTGCGGGGTGGAGTGTAGGTAACTGAATGGAGCTGAGTGTTTTAATGGCCGGATGCCCTTCCTGTAGCCAGTGAGGAGTTTTGTTCAGCAGATATATTCTCAGTGTGCCCAGAGAGAGAAATATCTAGCTTTACCTAAGATCGAACTCACAATAATAATCCACATAATCCCTTGCGGGGTGGAGTGTAGGTAACTGAATGGAGCTGAGTGTTTTAATGGCCGGATGCCCTTCCTGTAGCCAGTGAGGAGTTTTGTTCAGCAAATATATTCTCAGTGTGCCCAGAGAAAAAAAAAATATCTGCCTCTACCTAGGATCGAACTCACAGCCTTTTGATTGTGAGGTGAGAGTTCCACCTCTAGGTCACCGCACTACATGAGCGATCGCAGCCGTTACTGTGAAGACATTCTCTACCTTCTTCCTAAATCTTTGAGCACCTAGATAGCAAATATCCAAGTCCCCTTTCCACAGTAGGTTAATCACCTTAATAAGCGTAAACCCCGATTCCCTTACATCTGGGAAACCAGTGGGAAAGGTTGCAAATGGAGTTTACATGGCTATGGCATGTGGCATTTGGTTATAAGTTCAAACTGATTTTGAAACACTCAAGTTTCACTGGGCATGGCTAGGCTAGGGAAGAGAAGGACCAGGGGAGACAGGATAGCAGTCTTCCAATATTTAAGGGGCTGCCACAGAGAGGAGAAAGGGGTCAAGCTGTTTTCTAAGGCACCCAAAGGCCAGAAAAGGAATAATGGATGGAAACTGAACAAGGAGAGATTCAACCTGGAAATAAGGAGAAATTGTCTGACAGTGAGAGCAATCAACCTATGGAACAGAAGTTGCCTTCGGAAGTTGTGGGAGCTTCATCACTGGAAGCTTTCACAAAGAGACTGGACTGCCATCTGTCAGAAATGGTGTACAAGTCTCCTGCTTGGTGGGTGGGTGGGTGGGTTGGACGACCTACAAGATCCCTTCCAACTCTGTTAATCTGTACCTAAGTTTTGTTCATGTGAACCAGAACATCAAGGACCAGCCATCAGTACCTTCATTGAATGCCAGTCATTGAAGAGATGATCATAACTCAAGGACTAATCTGTATGTTATCTGACTCTTATGCAACAACTTATTCCCAGCTCTGACTTCTTATTTGGATAGTTTCCTGTATTTCAGAAGAACACTTTGCTGGACAGCTCCTTATAAAACCACATTTAACTGTAGTCTTCAAAGCTGGTGGGATAGTTTGCCAGAGGAATCAAAACAGCAAACTTATTGCAGGACCTAATTGTGATTTGTTTGTTTGTTTACAGGACTGTCTAGTTCAATGTGGCTCTGGACAGTGCATAACATAAATAATAACAAAAAGAACAATTTAAAAAAAACTAACAATAAAAAACCAATATAGCAATACAAATTCTATTCCTTCACTCATAACTCTTAATCTGGTTATTAAATTAAATGTTTTCCTTGGTTTGTGCAATATACTAGACTTGCAAAATGAATTGCTTTCACCCATGATTCTAAAACCAATCTAGACACCAGCCAGAGGTTACCAAGGATGGATATTCAAAGACGTGGCATGGGTTGTGCAAAGACACAGTTGACTGTGTGGATGGAAAGATGCATGAAGGATGAGTCCAAGATGCAACTGAACTTCAGTTGGCCTCTTATAATCACCTTATTTGGAAGTTGTAATGGCAACATCCATTTCCCCCCCCCCAACTTTTTTTGTGAACTGGCTTGACAGATTTGACTGAGTGACCATGTAGTGGACCATTCTGGGAAGTAATATAGCCATCACCAGACCACCTGATCCATCTAAGCTTGAAGGTAGAGGAATGAGAAATGTTTCAAGGAAACACTCCAGAGGGCTGCATTCCCTCCCCCCCCCCCCCCCTATCAGAGAGCTCTATGCCAGGCAACTTAAGAAATTAAACTCACGGTATTTTCCTTCCTAACTGAGAATAAGAACTGAGCTGAAAGACAGCCCCACTTCCCACTGGCTCTTTAACCCTGTTGTCTTCCTTCATCACAAACTGTGCATTCGTGTTTGCATTTCCCTGGATTGTGCTGGAGTTGAAACCAGCAAAGTTGGAAAGGAAGAGAGCAGCTAGTGAATAACAGTGTCATCTAGTGGCAGTAACACAAAATATTAATGTTAATGCTTTTTTGTAGTAGGCAGACAGTTAAGGATAGGAAGTCAATGTAAGGAATGCACCAGTAAGATCTCTCATTTTAATTTCTTTTAATCAGATACTGTCTGAATAATAATTCCTTGGATTCTCAGGGGGTGGCTATCGTGATTTGGAATTTGGTAGTCTCAATATGTCCAAAAGTTACATAAATGGAGAAAGTTGGGGTAACCTTCCATTTATTTAAAAAAAACAAAAAAAAAACACCTCACTTAAGAAAGATACTTACCAATAATACCGTGTATAATCTGCACCCATCCAATATCATGTTAAGAATTAGTTTTGTATTTAATGACTGGTGAAAACCAATTATACAATGCAAATTAAAGGATTTTGTTGTTGTTTTTCTTAAAGGTAAGAAACTAACCAACTAGTAGAAACTATAAATACTGTCAGTGAGACAATGGTGCCACGTACAAAGGACAGAACTTAAACAATTTTACACAATTGGTGCATGTGATAAAACCTAACTACTTTCCTTGCCAGGAAAGTCCCCAAAAAATCAAGACGGACTCAAAAATAAAAGTATATTAGGAATGTGGCATCTGACAGATACATTTTTATGGCTTTGTCAAATCGGAAAGATTGGGAGTTTTTTCTGACGGTCTCTCAAGATGGCAGAGAATATGGGTTGGGAAAGGAGCAGAGAAAAAAGGATGAGAAGAAAAGGTATTTAAAAACAAGTAAAGTATCATTTGTGTAAAACCTTAGGGTGTATGAAAATGTGTGTGAAATGTTTGAAATATCTAGAGTGAAATAAAAGAGAGAGCAAGTTTGCTGTAGCGGGTTAAAGCATCAGGCTAGAGAGTGGGAAAGGGTGAGTTCTAATTCTCTCAAAGCCAGTTAACTGATGTTAGACTAGGAGATTGGGAGTTCTAGTCTCGCCTTAGGCATGAGAGCTGGCTCGGTGACTTTGGGCCAATCCCCTGGAGACTGGGAGTTCTAGTTTTGCCTTAGGCATGAGAGCCGGTTGGATGACTTTGGGCCAATCATCAGGAGACTGGGAGTTGTAATCCCACCAAGCATGAAAGCTAGCTGGGTGGCTTTGGGCCAGTCCCTCTGTCTCAGCCCTAGCAAGGAGGCAATAACAAACCACTTCTGAAATCTTGCCATGAAAACTGCAGGGACATTTCCAGGCAGGTGCCAGGAATCAAGACTGACTCGATGGCCTTATATATACGTAAGGCCAAAATAAAAGAACGTTTTTATTATTCATTCTTTGCATTTCTCTAATTATCTGCCTTCTGATTTCAGAACAAGAGATCAGGGGTGTGTGTGTGTGTGTGTGTGTAATATGGGGAGATGCGAATGAGAAAATCAATTTTTTAAAACACCAGCAGAAAGAATCATCTTCGTCAGAAGACTCTGGCTTCTGAAGTAGGATTTGACACGTCCGCACAAAGGGAAGAGAGAATTGATCCCAATTGTCTCGGAAAAACTTCTGCACCAAAGAATTGTCAAGCACAGTGATGATCAACAGCTTAAGCATCGGAAGGCAGCCTCCAGCGACCCCAGAGAAAAGATGCTGGGGTGAAAGGGAAGCCGCTTGCTGAGTGTCCTCATTGCAATATCCACATTGTGTCGAAATATGCAAAGCCGAAAGCCCGACATATTTTGCAAAATAGGCACTGATGTATTTTGCTGGCCCATGGGGAGGGAGGGAAGGAGGAGCAGTTGGGGATGAATGAAGCCTGTTATAAAATAGAGCAATTTGGGATCTGAATTAAAAATCTACCTCTCATTATTGGCATGTTTCTCAGCCACACGCAAGGCAGAATTGGTTAGCATAAATCTGAATGATTATCTCTGCAGCAGCCCTGCAAAAGCCAACTTTGGGCATTCGTTCAGGATCTTCTCTGGATTGTCCTGTCGCCACCACAAATATCCAGGCTCAGCTTTTGACATCTACATTTGACTGCTAATACAGCCGTAAGAACTTAATAAAGGGATGTTCTACTTAGCACACACTAAATAGGGGCATCCAAAGTTGGAACTTTAAGACTTATGGACTTCAACTCCCAGAATTCCCTAGTCTTTGAACAGTCACTAAATGAACTGATGTAAGTTGAGAACTAACTGTACGGTCATAAGTCCAGGACTAGTTGTATTGAGTCTTTTCGAGAGGGAGGGAGAGAGGGAGGGAAGGAGGAAAAGGGAGGGAGGGAGAGAGGGAGGGGGTAGAGGGATGGAGAGGGGGAGGGTAGAAGAGAGATAGGGAGGGAGGGGGAGGGAGGGAGAAAGAGGGAGGGGGAGAGGGAGAGAGGCAGGAAGGGGAGGAAGGGAGAGAGAGAGAGAGAGAGAGAGACCTATTTTGGAACATCCCGACTATCTTTCTGTTAGTGGGCACACTTGCTTCATTTTCCATGGTTAAGCTTTGATGGAAAGAAGACCATCAACCCTAAATTTTTACTGGGGGCGGTGGGAAGCAAGGGGAAAGGAGGAAACATCAATAGGAGACAGAGGCTGGTCCATTATAAATAAAGAGCAGAGTCACCCTGCAAGAGCAAATTAAATTATAACCAGAATGTTTGTCTACTTCTGCAGAGGGAGGGAGGAAGGGAGAGAGAGAGAGAGAGAGAAAGAGAGAGAGAGAGAGAGAGAGAGACTCTTAAAGGTGATTTTGGACCTGTTGCTAGGAAGTGTTAATGATGAGGTGTGTAAAAAGCCTGTGTGTTTATTTGGCTGGTGCATCACTCAGCCATCAAGTCAGGAGACACTTCAGCAAACAAAAACCATGGCAGGCAGGCAGGAAACCAAAGCAGGAGGAACTGGCAACACTGAACCACAAGCCCACAACTCAAGTTGTACAGTTGACTCTTGTAAAGCTTCCACTCTCAGTTTTCCATCAGTGACAGCTTGATGGAGACATTGTTTCATGCTTGTCTGAATTGTTGGGAAAACTAAAACTTAGGCACCAGCGGAGTTCTGTGCCAGGTTTCCCTTGAAGGACAGAAGTCATCTCTCCCAAGATGCAGTGAAGTCAGTTTCTCAGAATTCAAACAGAGCTTTTGGACCACCGACTCAACCTGCTTCTCTTGAGCAGACTGTCATTACCAGAAATAAGAATACTTCCCAAAACAAAACAAAAAGAAGAAAATAGAGTTCATCCATGAACGCTGACAGAAAACACAATAAAAGTGCCTTAATTCCACAACTCCCCAGCAAGTTCAACCCCACTTTCAGCTGCAAAACTATAGTGGTCTTAGAATAGAATAGAGCTGGAAGGGGTCTGGGAGGTCTTCTAGTCCAGCCCCTGCTCAAGCAGGAGAACCTATAAGAGCCATGGTGGTATAGTGGTTAGAGTGCAGTACTGCAAGCTATTTCTGCTGACTGATCTCCCCAGGCTCAAAGTTGACTCAGCCTTTCATCCTTCTGAGGTGGGTAAAATCAGGACCCAGGTTGTTGGAGGCAAGAGGCTGACTCTAAGCCGCTTAGAGAAGGCTAGAAAGCACTGTGAAGCAGTATATAAGTCTAAGTGCTATTGTGAAGTGGGAAGGAAGGAAGGAAGGAAGGGAGGGAGGGAGGGAGGAAGGAAGGAAGGAAGGAAGGAAGGAAGGAAGGAAGGAAGGAAGGAAGGAAAGAAGGAAGGGCAACAACACTAGCAATAGCACTTAGACTTATGCACCGCTTTATAGTGCTTTACAGCCCTCTCTAAGCAGTTTACAGAATCAGCCTCTTGTCCCCAACAATCTGGGTCCTCATTTTACCCACCTCAGAAGGATGGAAGGCTGAGTCAACCTTGAGCCTGTCAGAATTGAACTGCTGGCAGCTGGCAGAGCCTGAAATACTGTATTTTAACTACTATACACCTAGGAAGGAAGGAAGGAAGGAAGGAAGGAAGGAAGGAAGGAAGGAAGGAAGGAAGGAAGGAAGGAAGGAAGGAAGGGAGGAAGGAAAGAAGGAAGGGCCGTGGTGATGCAGTGGTTAGAATGCAGTATTGCAGTCTAATTCAGTTCATTGCCAGCAGTTCAAATCTCACCAGCTCAAGGTTGACTCATCCTTCCATCCTTCCGAGGTCGGTAAAATGAAGAGCCAGATTGTTGAGGGCAAGAGGATGACTCTGTAAACTGCTTAGAGAGGAAAGCACTGTGAAATGGTATATATGTCTAAGCGCTAGGGTTATTAGTGCTATACAATCTCAGACAAGTGACTGCCCAGTCTCTTCTTAAACTGTCTCAGACTAAGTCAACTAAGAAAAAAAAAAAATTAAATGTAAAATTCCTCAAGGCAAAAGGCTCTCAGACAAATAACATTGATAAATCACAAGTTAGCTATTAACGGGCACAGTTGAGTTAAGCTTCATCTACAAGCAGTTCAACACAACAGAGATGAAGGAAATAGGCAAGCCCACCTAAACACATCCTTCTTTCCCAGAAAAGCAAAAAAAAAAAAAAAACCAGCACTGGAGAAATATAATTAAGAAATAAATAATATTCCACCGGGGATGAAGCCATATGCATCTGAATTTTGATCCTGTAACTATGGAGATGCTGCATTGGTTGTAAGGGTGAAAAAAAATGGTCATAAGTCATTTTTTTCCAGTGCCATTGTAACTTTGAACAGTCATTAAAGGAACTATTGTAAGTCAAGGGCTACCTGTAGCTAATGATCATTTAAACACCACTGTCCTGGCATTCATTATATTCAAGTAGTTGAATAAAACAAGGGAAATTAAAACAAAAGCAAAACATCATTTTGCACCATTGGTCCTAAAAATCAGCATATGGGGAACATCGCTGTTCTATAGCTTGTGCAAAAAAATCCAATTTGGAGATTTAATTTGAAGGTGATTTGATTTGTTCAGAAACGGACTTCCGAATCAGAATGGCAGTTTGGATTGAATCCCCTAACCAAATCAGATACTTCCAAATTGGACTGAACCGACCAAATTGGATTGGAGATGTTCTGTGCTGGACTTTGGCAACGGAGGTTAAATTCCACCTGCTTTGCCCTCAACGAACCACAAGAGGGAGCTGTATGACTTTCAGTTCCACACATTTTTCACTCAACCTATGCACTAAGTTTGCTTAAGCTATAAGGTGCCTGAATAAATCCCACCAACTCCACTTCTCTTCTGATTAATTGGAATAATTTAGGGCAGGGGTATCAAACTCAAGGCCCTCAGGTGGGATCTGGCCTGCAAGGTGCTTAGATCTGGGACACGGCGCTGGCCTGGAAATAGCAAAGAACCAATACATGCCTCCCTTGGACATGTTTTCATTGGCAGATAGCTAGCAAAACAAACTAAGAGCAAAACAAGGCACTTTCCCCTCATGCCATCACTCTGCTAAACAACAAATTCCCACAACATTGTCTTATGCCCTGGGATGTCAAACCCAATATAAAATAGTAGGGCTGTATTATTATTATCCTCCTCCTATTTCTTATTATCTATTCATTTAGCATCTCATGCCTAGCACATCGTTATTTTGTATATGATGATTATGTTGATTAATTTTATTTAGTACCTTATGACAATCACTGAAGTGTTGTATTTTATGATTTATGATTATTATGAGCATAATTTATCACATGTTGCTTGTATGCACACTGAATACGTTCACAAATTCCTTGTGTGTCTGATCACACTTGGCCAATAAACTATCCTATCCTATCCTATCCTACATTCTATTTCATTCCATCTCATTTCATTCCATTCGATTCCATTCCAGTCTATTCTATTTTATATTCTGTTCTATGCTATGCTACGCTATGCTACACTGCGCTATTCTTCTTGTTGTTGTTAGTTGTGAAGTTGTGTCCAATCCATCATGACCTTCTCATGAGGTGGCCAAAGTCTTAGAGTTTCATCTTCAGGATCTGGCCTTCTAAAGAGCAGTCAGGATTTACCAGGTAGATCACCTTGCAGTCCAAGGGACTTGCAGGAATCTTCTCCTCCAGCACCAGAGTTCAAAGGCCTCCATTCTTTGGCGCTCAGCCTTCCTTATGGTCCAATTTTCACAGCCTTACATTGCCACTGGGAAAACCACAGCTTTGATTATACGCACTTTTGTTGGCAGGGTGAGGTTTCTGCTTTGTAGTATTCTATCTAGATTTGCCATAGCTATTCTATTCTATTCTATTCTATTCTATTCTATTCTATTCTATTCTATTCTATTCTATTCTATTCTATTCTATATTCTATTCTATTCTATTCTATTCTATATTCTATTGTATTCTATTCCATATTCTATTGTATCCTATCCTATTCATTTTTCCTTGTTCTTTCCTCGTTCTTTCCTCGTTCTATTCTATTCTATTCTATTCTATTCTATTCTATTCTATTCTATTCTATTCTATATTCTATTCTGTTCTATATTTTGCATAATTTAAAGATGTCCTCCTAAATTAAAAACAGAATGGGCATGCCTCAAACGTGAAGGAGAAAAAAAAACAGCCTTTGTCCAAAATGGTCACAAAATTGGGAAGTAGCTGGGAGAAATCCCCACCAAAGACCCAACTGAAATTTTTATTTTAGGGCCTGGTTTCGGAAACTGAATTTCCAGCCGGGATTGTCCTTCACCCTTCAGCTCCCTGCTTAAAGGTAGCCTCCCAAGCTGAAGGGGAACAGATTCCCCCAGTCACAGCACCAATTATCACTTCGCCACTCGGGCGTGTCAGTGCAGGAGAGGCTGTCTTACACCTGCAAGATTTCCATTGGAAATAAAGTCTCTGCATAAAGCAATCAGTCAAACCTCAAAAGCTATTTGCAAGCCGGGCCTGTAGCAGACCAACATCCAGGATGCTAAAAGGATTTGGGGCTCTGGAGATATTTCCTCACTCTGCTCCGAGTCTGTGTCATAGCTGGTCCTCGACTTATGGCTACAATGGATCCCTATATTTCTGTCACGAAGCGAGATATTAACTGAGTCTTGCCCCATTTTGCAACCTTTCTTGCTCTAGCTCTTAAATGAACCCCTGCAGTTGTTAAGTTAGTAACTTGACTGTTAAGTGAATCTGGCTTACCCATTGACTTTGCTTGCCAGAAGGCCACAAAACGGGATCATGGCATTGCAGGACCCTGCATAACTGTCATAAATATGAGCCAATTGAATTTGGTTCTGAATTTGGATCATGTGAATGCCACAAGCGGGGGTAAGTGTGAGAAACGGTCGTAAGTCACCTTTTTCAGTGCCATTCTGACTTCTTAGTTCATCACTAAATGAATTGTTATAAGTCAAGAACTGCCTATATACACAGGTTAGCAGGTTCCCAAACTCCAAGAGAAACCAACGCAACCATACTAGTGGAACAACTTGCCTCCAGAAGTTGTAAATGCTGCAATACTGGAAGATTTTAAGAACATATTGGACAACCATTTGTCTGAAATGCTACAGGGTTTCCTGCCTAAGCAGAGGGTTGGACTGTTATGAACTAATAAAGGCGTTTAATAAAGTTTTAACAACCTTAAGTAAAAAGCACGGTTCTAGTCCTGCACTTCTGATTGGCCGATAATAGCGACATCGGATTGGTCCTTTCTGGGAAATCTGATTGGCTGTTAATGGGCCAACTCTCATTGGTTCAAGGGTTTAACACTTCCATGTTTCTCATTGGCTAATAGGTCAGCAGCCTGCCCTATAAAAGGGCTGCTGCTGCCCTAGGCGTTGCTCTGTTCAGTATGCTTAATAAAGAATCGAAGTTCACTGTTCACTGCCTCGTCTCCATTCCTTGCACCCATGAGCAGAACTTAACATGGACTAGAAGACCTCCAAGGTTCCTTCCAACTCTGCTATTCTATTCTATTCTATTCTATTCTATTCTATTCTATTCTATTCTATTCTATTCTATTCTATTCTATTCTGTAGGCAATATGCCCACAAGTACTCAAAGGCTGGTACTCACAGTTTACTATACCCCTCTTCCCTTAAGGTAAAGGTAAAGGTTCCCCTCGCACATACGTGCTAGTCATTTCCAGCTCTAGCGGGTGACGCTCATCTTCATTTCAAAGCCGAAGAGCCAGCACTGTCCAAAGATGTCTCCGTGGTCATGTGGCCGGCATGACTAAATGCCAAAGGCGCATGGAATGCTGTTTCCTTCCCACCAAAGGGGTCCCTATTTTTCTATTTGCATTTTTTTACATGCTTTCGAACTGGTAGGTTGGCACAAGCCGGAACAAGTAACGGGTGCTCACTCCATTAAGCGGTGCTGGGAGTTCGAACCGCTGAACTGCCGACCTTTCTGATCAACAAGCTCAGCATCTTAGCCACTGAACTTCTTGTTCTTCTATCACTTCTGTTTGTGAACCTTATATCTGGAGAATATTTCCTGTAAATTTGCCTTCAAACTGTTTTAGTTTCCCAAACCAACACAATCTGCCCTCCCTGTCACACCCACACCAACACTGCCCCTCCCTCCCAGTCGCCTCTCTGCTCAGCTTTTATAGATACAGGGAGTCCTTGGCATGACCACAACTGAGTCCAGAATTACAGTCATGAATTGGTTGCTGTCATTAAACAAGGCATCTCAGCTCTCCCCACTGTGGTCATGATGCAGAACATGGTGTGGCTCATGGGGGCAGGGAAGGCCCTGGGTTGTTGAACCAACGGTTGTAAGTCAAGGACTACCTGGCTACCTGGACCGGTTGCTCGGATGGCTAGGGAGAGGTCTTAAAGGGACAGGGTGCCAGAAGCCAGGTGCTGGTCCTTTTTTCAGGGCCTATAGCAGGGATCTCCAGCCATGGTCCCTTGAAGACTTTGTGGACTTCAACTCAGGATTTCATCAGCCAGAGAAGGAATTCTGGGAGTTGAAGTCCACAAAGTCTTTAAAGTAGCTAAGGTTGGAGACCCCTGTCCACTGGTGGGATTCAAACATTTTTTTTACCGGTTCTGTGGGCGTGGCTTAGTGGGCGTGGCATGGCTTGGTGAGTGTGACTTGATCAGCATGGCTTGATGGGCATGGCAGGGGAAGGATACTGCAAAATCTCCCTTCCCTTCCCACTCCTCATTTCTTCCCTACCCTGCTAACCGGCTTTCCAGCTCCGTTCTCCTGGGCAGGGCAACCAAAGAAGACCCAGCCGATCTGCTGGGACTTGATGGGAGGCAGAGAATAGATGGGAGCAGGGCCAGTCAGAGGTGGGATTGGCTGGTTCTCCAAAGGACTCAAAATTTCCTCTACTGGTGGGTCTCCAGAACTGGTCAGAACCTGCTGAATGCCACCTCTGCCCCTGTCCTACCGCCACATTTTTACCTGCCTGAACAGTCATTCAACCTGTCCCAAACTGTGTTAAATTTGCCAACATTTCAGCTTCTGCCTATTTACCTATCAAGTTGGCATTAGAGTCCCTGGTAGAGTGTTGTTTCCCCCCCCCCCCCCACCTAACGTAACAATCCTTTTACATTTCACATCTATTTATAACAAAAGTCAGCTGGGGAGAGCTAACCAATCATTTAAAAGAGATTTCCATCAGAAGTTGTACTTTGGTGAGAACAAAGCGGGGGAAGCTAACATACAGGGTCAGATTAAAGCCTTTCTCTCTCTCTCTCTCTCTCTGTGTGTGTGTGTGTGTGGCTTTCAAAATTTAAAAGAACTTTTGTGAAAAGTCCAGAAAACAACAGCTGAGCTTTTAGCAAAGGTATTTTCAGATAAAAGGCCACTTGGATGTCCAAGAGAATAGCTTCTCTGTTCCTCATATACAGGGCAGTAACATCATTCCCCATGCTGATTGATGTATAAATCTAACAACATCACTGTGGTTTGACACCATCGGAGCAGTTGTGTGTGTGTGTGGATAATAGAACAGCTAGCCTGCTTCACTACAAGGCCCCTCGCTCCTTCGTGGAGACAGCAGAGGCAGAAACTTTTCAATGGCTGCTTCCAGGTTTTTACATCTCTACGGTAAGGACACGTTTTTCCTGGTGCAGATCTACGACAAAGCAAACAATTTTGGTTTTGGTTTTGTTTTTTCCTAATTGAACGGATGGCATGGCAAGAATTTTGGTCATTCCTGGAGGTTTTTAATTCAGAAGTTTTTATTCCTGGAGGGTTTTAATTCAGTTTTAATTCATTCTTTTGTCAGCTTCTTTGAGCTCCATCTGTCGTCGGAAAAGCATGATACAGGTCAGATGAAATAAAAGATAAATGATTGGTGGGTAGGATAGGAAAGATGACAGACGGACAGACGGACGGACGGACGGTCAGACAGGCAGATAGGTAGATAGTGGTGCAGTGGGCTAGAGGTGGAGCTCTTGCCTCAGTCAGGAGGCTGAGAGTTCGATCTTAGGTAGAGGCAGATATTTCTCTGTCTGGGCACAATGAATATATATCTGTTGTGTACTCTGCATTGGTGACAGGAAGGGCATCCAGCCAGTAAACACTCAGTTCCATTTCAGTTGCCTAGACTCCACCCCACAAGAGGTTATGGGGTCGTTAAATGACAATGATAGATAGATAGATAGATAGATAGATAGATAGATAGATAGATGGATGGATAGACAGACAGACAGACAGACAGACAAAAAGGCAGGGAGGGAGCCTGCTAGCCTCACAGTTGCCTGGATGTTGATTTTTATATAACAGGCTAAAACCAGCCTTTAATGATCCAGTTAAATGTATTATGTGAAAAACCAATCTAGATAGTTCCTCAAACAGTTTCTGATTTGTTGAGATATTTGTTGTTGTTGTTGTCATGGAGGGCATAATGCTACACAGAGAACTTTCATACAGCTGTGCATGCAGGAGCCAGTCAGATCTGGTTGGCTTCAACGAAAGACTAAACGGTATACTTAAAGATAACATTGTAGTACTGCCCTGTGTGTCTCTATTCAGAATCAAACCCAGTGGGTTTCATGGGTTATTCTCAGATAAAAGTCAGTTGGATAAACAACTTGAGAAGAGCTGAATTGTGAAAAATCCAGATATAAAAGCAAAGCTCTGTGCACAAACTGTTAGCCTTTGAATTTCTTTTTTATTGATGAATGCCAGATAAGTAAGCTACTTTTCTCACTGCAAATGGTTGTGATAAAACAACAACATCAACAACAACAACAACAACAACATATAATAATAATAATAATAATAATAATAATAATAATAATAATAATAATAATAATAATAATAATAATTTCTTTATACTAGTTAGGGGGATCTTCTATCTTACATGCCACCCTCTCCATTTATAAAGCTTCACACCTTTTGAAAATCAAACTTTGGTTGACCAAGTCTCTTTTCATGTAGGAAGGAATTTTGTGGGAAGGGGAGAAGGAAGAAAGGAAGGAGAAGAAAGAAGAGAGAGAGAGAGAGAAAGGAAGAAAAGAGAGAAAAAAGAGAGAGACACAGAGAGAGAGAAAATCTGAAAAGTGGAATTGTTATTAAATATCTAGAGTCACCTTGAAGTGAGATGGGTAGCAAAGAAATTAAATAAAAATTGCATTTGAAAGTTTGTTATGCTGCAAGAGATATTGCTCTTGGGTGAAGGCACAAACCACATTAAAAGTGAAATAATCCATGCAGAGAAAAATGAGGAGGAAGAGAAGCAAGATTCAAACTTGGAGCAGTCATTTCTTCTTTCTTTGAAAGGAGTTTATTGCATGGCGGATGTTCCCTTCTAGATATTCCACATCCTGTTGGACTAAAAGTGAATTTCATTGCATGGCATTTCATGACTTTCTCCACCTTTGAGCTAATCACCCAGCAGCTTGGCAACCCTCCAAAGCTCAGGCTGCCCTGAAGGCAAAAGATGTTCCCATCAAATCCATGCCAGCAGAGGATTAAGCTAAGAGAATGTCACCTACGCTAGAGTAATTTGCAATTTCCTTTTTTTTCCTCCCCTCCCTCTGCCCCTCCCAACACTGTTAAATTACTTCCAGCTTATTTGTCTGGCTAGAGGTTAATGAAACACTAATGATGTTAATGAGCCATGTGCTACCAGTAGCTTGTCCCTCCCCAAGACTGATATATAATAGCTGTTTTCCCTCCCCTTTTAATCTCCCTTTTTTTCGCCCCCATCATTTGGGAATTACAGGCTGAAGCAGTTAACAGCTCATACAACTCTCTTCCCTTTTAGCCACAGCCCAGTGGGGCAAGGAAGCTATTAAACCTGGTTTTCCTGCTCACAGGTGAGAGGCGCTTGTAGGCATGAAAGCAAGACGCCACTTCAGCCCCAGAGTGAAAATGCTTATCAATGGCAGAAGCAGGAGGGAAATTTGCCATCTGTTGAGAAATCTTGCAAGAGGCAATAGCTGCATTTATTGGTAACCCGGAAATCCCCAGTGGATTGCTTGCGTAGAAATGAAAAGGGAAAAAAAAAAAAAGAATTCGTGGTTTAAGTTTTTAATGGTTAGATGGAACAGATTATGGAAAGGAGAGAGATATGATGTAACTTTAGGGAGTGTAATGGATTGGGTGGGTGACCTTGGGAGATGAGGGGAAGAGATGCTGCCAAACAGGAAACAATTGGAAAAGAGAAGCAGGAGCCTGCAGTTATTCAACAGTCAGAGCAAGGAGCAGCTTAGGGAAAGATTTGTCCGAATGGATCAAGCAGATAAAACTAGATGGGGGAAGTTTGTACATTCAAATTTGCAAGAGTCTGTTCATGTAGTATTGTAATACAGGTGGTCCTAGATGTACCACCTGTAGAAAGTTAGCACCCACCCCTCCTAGAAGAATGAAGTATTTTGAGAAATATTTAAAAAGGCAGGATATTATATTTCCCTAAAGGAAAAACACGCTCTTGGAAAGCAGCCCCCACCTGGCCCAGAAAGATTGGGCCAGCCTATCTACAAAACAAAAAACCTTCAGTCTCAGGGTAATGGGATTAGCGCTGACTCAAAAAGATTCAAACCAGGACAAAGCCATTAAGACACAATACGAATTGCCCAACACTCTTTCAGAACACAAGCTTCTTCATTATATCATCACCCAACCAAACCTGGGAGGTCAGATAACCTCAGCTATGATCCCTGCATAGTCCCATGGGAGTCTGACAGCAACCAATAGACTTACACGCTCTTGCCGCAGGAACAGGAAGTTCAAGGGCAAGACTGAAGAGAAGGTATAAATATCTCTCTCAACTCCATTGGTCAGCTGCACCAGGACCATAATGCTTGATAATTCTACTCCATTAAACCATGTTTCCAATCCTCCTCTGTGTCTCCAGTATCTTTCTCCCGGCTTGGAACTGAACCAGATGGCTATTTCTCCCAACAAACCAATTGTTGTGAGCCAAGGAGTGCAAGTGTGTTTTTCACACTTAAATTCATTGCAGCATCCCTGGGGTTACATGATCAAATTTCAGATCTTTGACAAGCAGTTCATATTTATAGATGGTTGTAGTATCCCAATGTGTCTTTTTGCATCCTTCTGACCAGCAAAGTCAATGGGAAAACTGCATTCACTAAGCAACCATTTTACTAACCTAACAACTGCAGTGATTCCCTTAACAAGTGTGGCAGAAAAGGTCGTAAAACTGGACAAAACTCAACTGTCTTGCTGGGCAAAGTCTTGGCTCAATAGTGGTTATAAATTAAGGACTAGCTGTGGTTCATCCGATTATGTTTTCATGGCTAGTTTACCTAGGAGTGCTAACAAACAATCTTCCAACACTGAAATGCTGAGTTGAAAGTGTGTTAATAAATAAGCAAGCTGGCCTGATAGAAGATAGCTAATTTCATTCTCAAGCTAAAATTGAAGGTTCTATATTTTCAAATTCAAGAGACAAGAGAAATAGAAGAGGAAAATGAAAATGTCAATTATACTGGGGATGGAGAAAAAGAATTGGAATTAAAAATAAATCCCCAGTAGTAATGCCTTTATAAAGTCAATCTAGATTTTATAATGTTGCAAAAATGTCAAGCCTATTAAAAGACTCAGAAGGAAAGAGTGGAGGTGAGGGGAAGGAGGGAGGGAGGAAGAGGAGGGGAAGGAAGGAAGGAAGGATGGAAGGATGGACAAGTGAAAATTGTTGTAAGCTGGTCTTCTTCATGCAATATCCCATGTTACAAAGAAGCAGAAACAATGCTAATCCATTAACTCAAAACTTCCTGTCCCAGAGTATTCCAGAGTATTGGTACCCAGCAATAATTACACTCTTAGAAAGACTCGAGATCAAGAGTTCTGAAATATAACAAATGGGGATGCAAGACATTACAGTCTTAAAACAACATCAACATCACGTTGATAGATGTGTTGATGCCAGAGGGCACGAGACAAAATTATGAGCTGGCAGTAACCAGGGTGAGGAAGACTTTAGCTTTTGCTTCCATTAGAGGATATCTGTCTACATTTAAAGCTGTGGTGCTGAGATAAGGGGAAGAGGGGAGGAAATCAGTGGCTGGAGAGACCTCCAAAAAATTGCCTGGACGAAGTGGAAGATAAGACATTTCAGACAGACGGAGAGAGAGAGAAAGGGAGGGAGGGAGGGAGAGAGAGGGAGGGAGGGAGGGAAAGAAAAGATTTATAGAGCTTCATCTGCTTTTGACAATTCCTCTGCAGACTCCAAGCTTTGATGCAACAGCCCTGGAAGTTCCCATCACAGAAAAAAAAAGCAAAACCATCCGGCCTCCAGTAGCTATTTATACAGACAACCTGTCAGCCAAGTGCAGCTAGATCTCACAATGACACGAACAAGACAGCAGCACAATAGCTTGTGGGATTCTTTATTGCCTTTTCTCCGATTTCCTTTTTCATAGTGGCAGCTCTTGTTTTATTTTTTATTTTATTTTGTTTTCTCCCCCCTAAACTGCAACAAAGACGAAGGGAGGCCTCTGTTTCACATTGCCTTTGTTATCACCCTTTTCTCAACCGGCTGTGTTTATTTACGACCACAACAAAGGGCTCCGGTGAAAAGATGCCATTAGAACAGAATGACACGGTCCCTGAACCTACAGATGCAAATCTCTGTGGACGTTCATGGTGGAAGCTCATTTATGGCTGATCCATTTGCCTCCGGCTTTTCAGGATGATCTTGCAGAGCAAAATGCAGTGCCAAAGGGCATACCCTGAAAAGCCCAGGAAGGATAAAAAGATGCCCAGCTTAGGACAAGGATGAGGTAGGTTTCTTCTCAGCCTGGGTAGTAAAATCAGTAGTGTCAACAAGGAAGGAAGTACTTCACAGTAGTTACTTTCTTCTTGCTTGCCTGCAGACAGGAATCTTGCCAGACTAAAGCATGAATCTGCATCTGGGAAAAGTTAAAGAGAGTGCACCCTGGGTTTCTTCTAGCATACCAAAGATTCCATGCTGAGGTGCCTCTTTGCTCCTTGGGGGAAGGGAACCTCTCCCTCCTGTGACTATGGACTGGGTTCCACTACACAAACAGAACTTTGTTGTTGTGGGATCTGGAGCTGAGTTAAGGGGAGGAGTGAAGGGCTGGCTAACTTTGAGTCGCTGACAGGGAGGATGCAGCTGAAAGGAGACCCTCTCTAAACCTTTGCATGGTTTATCTAGTAGTTGTGTAGTGAGTGCTTTAGTCCGGCAAGATTCCTGTCTATAGGCGAGCAGCAATAGACATACCTCTCTGATCAGCTCCTTGGATTGCTTCTGGCTCTTTGCCTCTGATACTTCTGCAGAAAGCACCATCACTATAGACTAGCTCTTTAGGACAGGAAGTCCAACCTTCAGAATTAGGGGTGAGAAAGTTATAAAATGGCCAAATGAAAGCAATAGGAATAGCAATAGCACTTAAATACTGCTTCATAGTGCTTTACAACTATCTTTGGGTGGTTTACAATATCAACATACTGCCCCCCAAACAATCTGGGTCTTCATTTTACTGACCTCGAAAGGCTGGAAGGCTGAGTCAATCTTGAGCCTGGTCAGGATCGAACTCCTGGCTGTGGGTAGAGTTAGCCTGAAATACAGCATTCTAACCACTGTGCCACTACAGAAAGAAAGGAGGGAGGGACAGCAGTAGCACTTAGACTTATATACCCCTTCACAGTGCTTTACAGCCCTCTCTAAGTGGTTTATGGAGTTGGCATCTTGCCCCCAACAATCTGGGTCCTCATTTTACTGACATCAGAAAGCTGGAAGGCTGAGTCAACCTTGAGCCCAGTCAGGAACTCCAGACAGTGGGCAGATTTACCCTGTAATACCACATTCTAACCACTAGGGCTTAAACAATAATCAGGATTCCAAAATGATCTCATTCACATGGCTCTAGATGGATGGGAAGTCAGAGGATTTTGAGGTTTCTTGTAACTGTGGCTGGGTGGAAAACAAACTAGCCGGCAGCCCCAGACCAAGCCAAAACAACAAAACAACGGATCTCAGCTGACTAGTCCTCAGCAAATCTTTGCTGCTGATGCTCTGCTGTTATTGATTCAGTATATTTTTGGATTGCTTCTTCATTGGTCTGAGGTGATGCACAAAGTAGAAACAATAACGGGGAAGAAGCAGACTAGGCGAAGAGCTGAAGCAAGCAAGAGGGAGGATGTGAGCATCGCAGTGGCAGGGAAAACACAATTCACAAGGCCAAAGTACAACTGACAGAGGGCCAGTCCAATTTCACTAGAGCTATTCCATGACTTACAATAGTTCATTTAGTGACCATTCAAAATTACAGCTGCACTGAAAAAATGATCATTTTTTCACACTTATGACCGTTGTGACCCCATAGTCACACATGATGAAAAGTTGAGATTCTAGAAAGAGTGCAGAGAAGAGCAACCAACATGATTAGGGGACTGAAGGATAAGACATATAAAGAATGCTTGCTGGAACTGGATATGTCCAGTTTTATGAAAAGAAGGACTAGGGGTGTCATGATAGCAGTCTTCCAATATCTCAGTGGCTGCCATAAAGAAGAGAGGGTCAAGTTATTCTCCAAAGCACTTGAAGGCAGGACAAGAAGCAATAGGTGAAAACTAACCAAGGAGAGAAGCAACCTGGAATTAAGGAAGAATTTCCTGACAGTTAGCACAATTAATTAGTGGAACAACTTTCCTCCAGAAGTTGTAAATGCTCCAACACTGGAAGTTTTAAAGAAAATGTTGGATAACCATTTGTCTGAAGTGGTGTAGAATTTCCTGCCTAAGCAGGGGGTTGGGCTAGAAGACCTCCAAGGTCCCTT
The DNA here is from genome assembly GCA_033807585.1 of Hydrophis major. Classification (NCBI taxonomy): domain Eukaryota; kingdom Metazoa; phylum Chordata; class Lepidosauria; order Squamata; family Elapidae; genus Hydrophis; species Hydrophis major. The sequence continues at coordinate 35,764,124 of CM066334.1, forward strand.
TCAACACTGTTATTCTACATTCTAAAATTCAGGTGCTTGTCAACTGACTCATATTTATGACAGCTGCAGTAACCCATGATGGTCTCCTTTTGCGATCTTCAGACAAGCAAAGCCAGAGGGGAATCCAAATTAACTTAATTACTGTGTTACTAACAGCAGCGACAACTTAACAATGGCGGCAAGAAAGGTTGAAAAAACAGGGCAATATACACTGAATGAATGAATGAATGAATGAATGAATGAATGAATGAATGAATGCTTTATTGGCCAACTGTGATTAGACACACAAGGAATTTGTCTTGGTGCATATGCTCTCAGTGTACATAAAAAGAAAAGATGCATTCATCAAGAATCATAAGGTACAACACTTAATGATAGTTTCTTTTAGCAAGAGAAATATTGGTCTCCATTGTGATCGTAACCCGAGGACTACCTCTACAGAAAAGATACCCACCAATCTCTACCCCTCACCCCGATGGAACTATTTTGTGTGGCTTCCTAAAACTTTCTCCGAGTCTTCAATTATCATTTTTTTTTTCTCATGCACTTGTCTCATCCTCAGATCATATTCCCATTCAACAGCCCTTGAAAAAAAAACAATCTTAATCTACTTGAAATGAAGTATCAGGTTCAGCAATATCTTCGTGAGTGAATGGATCTGCATAATTTGCACGCTTTTTTTTTTTTTTTAAGCATAAGACCGGAGACAATCTTCAAGTGCTGCTGATATTCTCAAAAAGAAGTAGTAGTTAATATTTCCCCAAATCCAAAGCAAGATTAAAAGATTTCTTTGGTATCATAGAAGAAATGTCTTGCTTTATGAGAAATCTTTTACATTAGCTGAAAGGTAAAGCAATCATCTTTAATGTCATATCTATACACAAAGGACAGCAGGTTAAGAAATGGCTTAAAAACCTCATAGCTGATTCCCTGGGAAACACATATCCATCCGGCTTCTAGGAATATTAACCATATCTGCTAATATCATTGTTTCTCCACCTCGGCAGTTAAGATGTGTGGACTTAAAATGCCCAAAATTCCCCAGGAGGCCATACTGGCTGGGGAATTTTTGGACTTGAAGTCCACACATCTTAACTTTGTCAAAGTTGAGAAAAACTGTCTAGTAATGTTTCAAAGTCGAAAAACACTGTCAAGTAACAACCATTAGCAAAAATTGATCTTTTTAAGGCATCAAGTATCCAATTAGTGCTATAAGTTCCAACCTTGGTTTCTATAATATGATATTGACCAACCTGGAAAAATATTTTCGTCCAATGTTTTCCATCCTTTTTCCCTATCTGTTGCACACTTGATTTGCACAGAGTAATACTTCTCTTGGAATGCACATTATGCATAAGGTGCTGACTTTATGCAGCCAAAAAAGCCAATGCAATCCTAACCTGCATTAATAGAGGGATACAATCAAGATCACTGGAGGTACTAATACTACTCTTTAAAGCCTTAGTAAGACCACACCTGGAGTAGTGCAACCAGGTTTGGTCACCACACTATACAAAAAGATGTTGAGACTCTAGAAAGAGTGCAGAGAAGAGTAATCAAGATAATTAGGGACTGGAGTTAAAACATATGGTGAATGGTGTCAGGAACTGGGCATGGCTAGTCTAGTGAAGAAAAGGACCAGGGGAGACAGGAGAGCAGTCTTCCAATATTTGAGGGGCTGCCACAGAGAGGGTCAAATCATCTTCCAAGACATCCAAAGGCCAGACAAGGAATAATGGATGGAAACTGAACAAGGAGAGATTCAACCTGGAAAAAAGGAGAAATTTTCTGACAGTAAGAACAATCAACCAATGGAACAGAAGTTGCCTTCAGAAGTTGTGGATGCTTCATCACTGGAAGCTTTCAAGAAGAGACTGGACTGCCATCGGTCAGAAATGGTGTAGGGTCTCCTGCTTGGGTGGGAGGTTGGATTAGATGACCTACAAGGTCCCTTCCAACTCTATTAATCTGAATAAAAACTCATGTCTTTAATGAATAATCCACTATCTTCATTCTCCTTCTCCTTCATCATCACCACCACTACAATAATCACAAGGGGTCCATTAATATTTGTGTCATCATTCCAGATGCTAACACTGGAATTAAAGTATTTTGTTCTTTGCTTTCTAATTTATCTGTGTATATTACTATACCCTCCTACCTACAGAGAGATATTTGGGGTGTTCCATAATATCTTTCAGGCACTGTGCAAAGTAAATTCTCTTTTGATGAGGTTTGGCTTTAATTCTGCTTTTAATAATGTTGACTTAGCCATTTCATTTGGCCCATCTTGCTGGCCTGCAGTTACAGCATATATTTCATTAAAAGGGAAAGAGAGAGAAAGAATTTTTTGCCCTTATATGTCCCATCAGCCACTTAAAATATCATTTGTAGAAAAGAAGCATGCATTTCAGTAAATAAAAATATGAATGCTTTATCTGGTAAATGTTTTAAGGGAAAAATTAAGCCAAGTTCACCAAGGCCATTTTATAAATATTGCAAGATATTAGTTAGAGTCTGACTGTTTGAATTTCCAGCACTAATCAAATTAGCTCAACTTCTCATATCATCATTTCCTCACTCCCAAAAATAATCATATCCATGACAAAATATAGACATCTGCAAATCACCTTGACAAAATTGGTAGACTCCCTCTAATACTTGCTTTTACTTCTGGGAAAACCAGCACAATAAGATGACAGCCAAAGTGGGGGAACATCTCAGTGGAGGTGGTTGATTGATTAACAACAAATCCCTCCTCATGGGTGGCTTCCACCTACTCAGAGGGGAGAAAAAGGAGCAGAATTTGTAGGTTGGGATTTATCCATAATTTCCAACTCCCTAAGAGTGAATGTATCAAGCACCGGAAATCAGGAGTCCAGGCAGTTCAAATGAATAAATAGGTTTGTTGCAAACTTAAGCTCTCAACAAGAATCTGAAATACTAATGGTCAAAGCCAATTGGAGTTAGATAAGAGTCAGTGGAATTCAAGGAGGGCTGGACTTAGATCTCTTGTGGGAATGAAGAGACTCAAAACTATTGACATGCTTCATCCCTCCCTCGGGCTCAGCCTAGTCATCTCCTACGGAATGATTGATCTCCATCGTCATAAACTCAGTTGGAAAGTGAATGACATCTCTGGTTGAAAACATACACAAGTGCTCCTTCAAAGATCTGTAAAATGCACAGATCCAAACCTTGTATGCCCATCATAATTGAGTGGCATTTTGCTTGTAGTGAAATCAACTTCCTTTTTTCTTTCTTTCAGGAGTCCAGTCTTTTAATTGACAGATTGGAAGGACAAAGATGCTTAACCTCCTGGCCAGTCTCAGTGCTGTCCATAGAGTGAAGAAAGATGAATGGCTGTTGGAGGGCAAATAGAATAAGTTCCCCTGTTTGTAAATTGGAATTTCATTTCTGCTTCTCCAGTCCTATCTGTATAAAGCATATTATGCATCACACAGATCCTTTTCAAAGAAAGAAAAAGGTGCATTCTCCAATGCCAAGGGCAAGTAAGTTAAAGGACATTATAGCTTTTTAATTACATCAGACTTGGAAAGAAATGAACTGTCAGTGCTTCTCCATCACTTCCAAGTTGGTTTTTTCTTTTCTTTTTTCTTTTTTATGGTATCTACCTTGACCAGAAGGCCAGTGAGAAAATCATCATAAAATCTCCAGAACCATAAAGCCTACAAACTTAAAATTTGGCACGTATGTTCCTCTTGGCTTCTAGGTGCTCACTAAGAAAGGATTTTTTGAAATGAAAGGATTTTTTGAAATGACCATCAGAGCATTAGTATTTCCTATATTATTACTATTAACATGCTCTGATGCTAAGGAGTTCTGCTCCCCCTCCCCACCTGAAAAGAAACCTGTTCCAAATGCAAAACACAAGCAGAGGAGTTTCCGTTTCAGTTTCACAGTACCAAGCAGCTTTAGTACAGTACAGCTGAGCTAAGCAATGCCCAGGCTCCTTGCTGTCTTCTTGCTCACACAGCAAATGCTATTTCAGTGTCCATGTTTCAGTTTCCAAACAGCCCTCAGCTCTCTCACACACTGACAGGATGCTAGCCAGATGAATAGAGGTGGATGCTGATAGGCAGAGCCACAATTTCCCTCCTCCCCTTATTTTCCTCCCCCAAAAACTAAGCCCGATCACATAGTTTCGTAGCGAAGCACAGATATAGAGCTAGTCTTCTATCTCCCTCTCCCTCTCCCTCTATATCTATCTATCTATCTATCTATCTATCTATCTATCTATCTATCTATCTATCTATCTATCTATCTATCTATCGTATCTCCTATCTATCTATCTATCTATCTATCTATCTATCTATCTATCTATCTATCTATCTATCTATCTATCTGTTGTAACTATGTATCATTCAAGTGATTGCAACTATGTATCATTGCAACTATGTATCATTCAAGCATTGCAACATTGTATCATTCACGGGTAAACATTAGACTTCTGTCTCTTCAGTGATCTTTTCAAGGCACGGACAAGGGACGGGGAGATAAACAACTGTCAATACAGAATGATATCCTAACTGACTTGAACGATTGTAAATCACGCGCATCCTGTTTAACCTGGTATTTTAACTGACCTGAACCATTGTAAATCTTGTTTGACTTGGGCTCTGAAAAATTTCACCCCCCCTGTGAAAAAGCATAATAAAAGAGCGAGTACCAAGACATTCTGGGCGCGCTCATCCCGAGGAAACCTCGTCTCGTGTCGTTTCTCTCTCCCTCGCTCCCTTTCATGAGCCACCCATCAGATGCGGGATGGCAGATACCGCATCTATCTATCTATCTATCTATCTATCTATCTATCTATCTATCTATTTCAAAGCATTGATGCACTATGGCTACAACTATATTATAATTTAGAATGGGAGGGAATACACTAGAATTTCACCCCATTTTTTTTTTAAAAAAAACCTTAAGCTTTCTTTTATTAAAACTGAAAGCAGCTTTCCTTCCTAAACAACTGTTCAATTTCCTCCTCCCCCTAAAATTCCACTCAGTTACACACCTCCATAAAGTCTTAGCAACCTCCCCCCCCCCCAGTGCACACCTCAGAATAAATGCACCGAGAGCCTACGAAGCAAAGAAAGTCAGCAGGGTCAAAAGAGGGAGTCATGAAGGGCAAATCTCCTCCTTTTCAAAACAATAGCAGAATATTGCCCAGAAATTATTCTGCAAAACAAGATGGCTGCCACCTGATTTAAAAGGCAACCCCGCGAGGCTCTCTCTATACACGGTCCAAATTTTGCCCGAATAGAATGCCTCCATCTTTTTTTTTTCCTTTCCCCTCATTGCTGGCAGCAAGTAACATTTAGCAATGATGACGTTTATATTTTACAGCCATTCTGAGGGGTACAAGGAAAAGGAAGCTGGAATCATTATTCTGTAAGAAAACTGAACTGTCTGACAAGGGCAAAGGAGTCCTACTTGGAAAGTTTCCCTCAGTTATGAAGAAAAGAATAGATAAAAGAAGGTGGGAACTTAAGAAGCAGGACAGGTTCCCTGGGGGAGCCTTTTTTTGTGGTCACCTCTCTTGCCAAGATTCCTTCCTTATCAAGGATGGATTTTCTTTTCTTCTTCTTTTTCTCTTTCCATGTCAAAGGCAGGTGCCTCATCTCAGTTGCAGTTGGAGCATTTTTCCATTGAGATCATGGGATATTCCCTGGTGATCTTTGAACAATCAGTTGCTCTTCACCTTTCCTTGAAGTGACGCCTGGCATGAAAAGTTATCCAGATATCCCCATTTTGGACAAAAACCTTTTCAACCCCATCCAGATTCTTTGACAAAACCCCTGCTGAGATAATGGCTCGTTTAAAAATAAATGTTTTTTTTTTTTTAAAGTGGCATGCTTGACAGTGATTAACACAGAGCTGGTCCCAGGAAGCTGAAGGAAGGAAAGAATTCAATGAACAACCACAAACAATTATTCCTCTTCGATAATCACTACTTTAAGAGGCTAACTGCACCTATAAATATTGCAAAGTGCCAAGTTTCTATGACTAATTGCCACAATAAATTGAACTCAGTCACAATCTTACCAACTAAGTCTGGCAACTTGCTAGCTGAAGGAAACTTAGATAAGGAAAGTTTGGGCTACTGGGTAGTAGAACGTGATGGATGGAAGCTAAATACACTGACTTGATGTATAAATGTATTTATTTGTATCCCGCCTTTATTATTTTTACAAGTAATTCAATGGTAATAGCACCTAGACTTATATACCGCTTCACAGTGCTTTACAGCCCTCTCTAAATGGTTTAAAGAGTCAACATATTGCCTCCCAACAATCTGGTGTTTCATTTTACCCACCTCAGAAGGATGGAAGGCTGAGTCAACCTTGAACTGGTTGAGATCGAGCTCCTGGCAGTGGGCAGAGTTAGCCTGCCATACTGCATTTTAACCCCTGTGAAGGGAAGGAAGGAAAATAGCAATAGCACTTAGACTTATACACTGTTTCACAGTGCTTTACAGCCTTCACTAAGCAGTTTACAGAGTGAGGATATTGTCCTCAATAATCTGGGTCCTCATTTTATCAACGTTGGAAGGATGGAAGGCCTGAGTCAACATTTAGAATGTGGTATTGCAGGCTAATACCGCTCATACTGCCAGGAGTTCAATTCCTTGAACCTAGTGAGATTTTAACTGCCAAATTGGAGGCAGCCAGCAGTCAGCAGAAGTCGTCTGCAGTACTGCACTTTAACCACTGCACCACCGTGGCTCATAAACATCCTGTGCACACATCCTTCATATGCAATGAAATGTCTGCAAGAAAACAATCAAAGCACATCAAGGTCTTCACATATCTAACACAATTCCCACTTCCTGTTTTCCCTGCAACAACCTTGTGAGATGAGTTGGGTTGAGAGAGAGTGACTGGCTCAAGGTCACCCACTCATGCCTCAGGCAAAACTAGAACTCACAGTCTCCTGGTTATTGGCCCAAAGTCACCCTGTTGGCATTCATGCCTAAGGTAGGACTAGAACTCACATGCCTAAGACAGGACTTGAACTTATAGACTCCAGCTTTCTAGCCTGATGCCTTAACCACTAGGGCAAACTGGCTCTGGCGATACAAGGAAGAGGGGCACTATGTTGTTTCTGAAGGAGGCAGAAAAGAAGTCATAGAGTGGGTGGACTTCTTCTCCTACCTGAAACATTTTGAAGCACTGTTCAGTTTGCCCCATCCCAAAACCTAAGCTTGGTCTGAAAACTGTCAAGCAAATTTGAATGGATCTTTGGGATGTTAGAAAAACCAGACAAACATTTGTCTCCATAATTATGAAAACCCTAAGAGAAATCTTCCTCTCTATTTAGTCATCCATTATTTCTCTCTCCTTCCCATCTCATTCACGCATCTGCGCATCATCATCAACACACACACACACACACACACACACACACACACACACACACACACACACACAAACACACACTGATGATCAGGCAGAGCTCATACCAGAGGTGGTATTCAGCAGGTTCTGACCAGTTTTGGAGAACCAGTAGTAGAAAATATGAGTAGTTTAGAGAACTGGCAAATACCACCTCTGACTGGCCCCACCCTCATTTATTCTCTGCCTTTGGAGTCCCAGCTGATTGGCTGGGTCTTCTTTGGTTGCCCTGCACAAGAGAACAGAGCTGGAAAACAGGTTACTGGGGTTTGGAGGGAATGGAGATTTTGCAGTATCCTTCCCCTGCCACGCCCACCAAACCACATTCACAGAACCGGTAGTAAAAATAATAATAATCCCACCACTGGCTCACACACATAAGCTCATCATATGTTAACTGGCTTCAGTAAGACGTGTGAATTTGCATGGATCATAAAGCAGTCCGTATCAGTTAATTTGAACGAAAAGATCTTTGACCACCAACTTTGAAAGCATCTGAAATGTGAATCTTCCCAATGGAAAGGCATTCATTCCTAAGGTCACTTAGGACATGAAGAGATCTATGTGCCTGAGTGAGCCAGCCCCGATCATATGTTATTATCCTTCTACAAAGACACTCATAAGGAGGGGAAGATATAGCACAACCAATGAGCACCTCTTCTGCCAGCAGGATGTTTTAAGTCCAGTAATGGATTCCCATGAGTCTCCAGCCTGAAACTATTATTGTGGACCATGCTGAATTTCATGGCCCAGCAGACTGCTTCAAACACACAGTAACAGCTTCTTGCATTTGTGCTGAATCAACAATCTTGCAATTTTGCTTCTTGTTTCCACTGTCCCTTCCCAAGACAAATGGGGAAAACTATAAATCATGATATTGATCAACCTGAAGTAGGACAAGCCACTAAAGGCAATATTTGGGCTGGGTAGGACAGACCTGATTTTCAATAGCAGTAATAAGTTAGTGGTATACATGGAATATTGATCATGTGTGTGATTGATGCATTGTGGGACATGGTTTGTGTTTAAAAAAAAAAAGAGGCAACCCATTTCACCAGTTACATAAAAAGCAAAAATATCTAAGAGGTGAAAGCTGATCTTTAAAATCAGGGGTGTCAAATTCAAGGCCAGGGGGCCACATCCGGACCGTGTGTGGTGCTTAGATCTGGCCACAGTCACCACCAAGGCCACCCCAGCTGCCCAAGGTCAAACACAACCCTGATGCAGCCCTTGAGGAAATCGAGTTTGACATCCCTGTTCAAAATCCTTGACTAGAAGTTAGCAAGTTGATACCAGGAGAAAAAAAGAGAGGCCATGAAAAATGACTTTTTAGATATATGGACAGAGAAGCCAACAATGCAAAATATTTACCGTAGAGAAAAAGTGAGAAAGTTGTGTTGTTGTTCCCCAATGGGGCTCTTGGTTGTCAAAGAAACTAGGTGTAATTTGATTCCCTGCACACTTCACATTTTGCTTTGTGCACAGAGAAGAGGTGTGCCAAGATCATGGCTGAAAGATGGAGGATGGTGCAATGGGAAACTCCTTCAACACGGCAAGTGTGGAAACGTGGCAATGGAACCAGGAGTGGGATTCTACCGGTTTGGACTGGTTCTATAGACCCGGTTGTTATGATTCTGCGCAGTTCAGAGAACTGGCAAATTGTGCCCCTAGCTGGTCTCTCCCCCTCTTAGCCCCCCCCTCCCCCCCAGTCACTCCTTAAGGATCATTGATCCCAATGATCAGCTGTTCCAATGATCAGCTGTGCTGGGATTCCCCTCACTGTCTTGTTGCTTTGCCCGGGAGGCTTCCCTGAGACCCAGGAGGCAAAAAGAGGCACGTGTGTGTGTGTGTGTGTGTGCACGCGCGCGTGCTATGCCCCTCCCCCTGCTCCATTTTTCCTGGGCCCCAGGGAAGCCTTCTGAGAGCAAAAACGCCTGCCATAAGAGTTCCCTGAGGCCCAGGAGGCCCAAAACTGGGGGCGGGGGGGGGGGGTTGCTGCAAAAAAGAGGCCACACCCACCCAGTCACATGGCCACACCCACCTGGTCCTGCCCACAGAACCAGTTGTTAAAAAAAATTGAATCCCACCCTTGAATGGAACACTACATTGCAAAGCACACCTGAGCTGGGAAGAAGGATCACAATTGACTCCTCCATCAGCCCCAGGCAAATAGAGAGTTAAATGCCATCATCCTTTACCTGTCTGCCTTTATAGGGTTGTGCATCACAGAAGAAGGAGCGGCCCATGGACGCTCGGTGCTTCTCCTGATCCTTGAGTGGCATTTTTAATTTAATTTCATCATAACCTCTCTTGGCCAAAGCGCTGAACTTTGGTCGGTGAGTCATAAGCGAAAATAAAGAGGCTTGATGCTTTCTTACAGCTCAATCGATTTCTCTCTTACGAAAGAAAAAGTTTTATTCCCTCTCCTCTTTGATCTCCTGTCTTTATTTTCTTCTTGTGCAGGTGAAAGAATTTGTTAAAACTCCAGCTCATACTTTCAGACAACATAGACCTTGAAAACTGAGATTTTAAGACGCAAGTTCATAAACAAACAAATCTCTACAGTTGTTGAGTTAGTAACATGATTGTTGAGTGAATCTCCCTTGCTTTGCTTGTGAGAAGGCTGCAAAAGGGGACCACATGCTGCAACTGTCAGAAGTACATGCCAAGCATCTGAAGGTTGATCACGTGACTATGGGAATGCTGCAATGGTTTTAAGTGTGAAAAACAGTTACAAGTCACATTTTTCAGTGCTACTGTAACCTCAAATGGTCACTCAATGAATGGTGATAAGTCGAGGAATATCTGTAGTTGATAATGGACACGCATCTTGCAAGACCAACTCTAGGCAGCTAATTTAAGATGAAACAGTCAAATACAATTAAATAACAATAAGTAAATATAAAAGACATCTAAGGATGACAACAGTCAGTGAAAAGAAAAAAAACTGTCTCTTGATTCCAGTTAATAGCAATAGCAATAGTACTGTGATGACCCAGGGCGGGATACAAAATAAACACAATCACAAAAATCAAGTGAAGCCCCTTTGATTTCTTCACTTGGTTCCGAGCTCCAAATATCCTTGACTGGAGACAAAAAAAAACCCTCCCACACAAGCAGTTACAAGGAGGAGGAAATGTCGTTTAAATTATAAAGAGTAAAAAACAATACAAAGCAGGCAAGATAAGGGCTTGAAGACATCCACAGATATCAGAACACACACCGGGAAGGATGCCAAACTCAGAGAGGAACAGTAAACTAGAGATATTTCCATGCTTTGTTTCCAGCACTGGCCCGTACACATGCCTGTCCTCTTATCTAGTTGTCACAGTTGCAGCCCATGAAGAGTATTAAGGCCCTCTCCTCCCGAGTAGACCACATCTCTCCCTTATTCTCTCCTCCCTGTGTGCCCTAGGATGGAGAGGGGATGGGCCTGGGTCTTCCTCTGACTGCTCAGCCAGACTCTGCCCTTCCCCAGCCTCCTCCACAACCTCTGGAGCCACACTTCCCCTCCCTGTCGGCTGTTCCTCCTCCCCCTCAGAGTCAGTCTCCACCAGGGGCATGACAAGCACTTTGACTTATATGCCTCTTCACAGTGCTTTCCAGCCCTCTCTAAGCAGTTTACAAAGCCAGCCTCTTGCCCCCAATAATCTGGATCCTCATTTTACTGAACCTCAGTAGGATGGAAGGCTGAGCCAACCTTGAGCCAGTCAGAATTGAACTGCTGGCAGGGGGCAGAGTCAGCCGGCAATACTGCATCCTAACCACTGGGGGAAGGGAAGGAAGGAAGGAAGGAAGGAAGGAAGAAAGAAAGAAAGAAAGAAAGAAAGAAAGAAAGAAAGAAAGAAAGAAAGGAAGGAAGGAAGGAAGGAAGGAAGGAAGGAAGGAAGGAAGGAAGGAAGGAAGGAAGGAAGGAAGGAAGGAAGGAAGGAAGGAAGGAAGGAAGGAAGGAAGGAAGGAAGGAAGGAAGGAAAATAGCAATAGCACTTAGACTTATATAATGCTTCACAATGCTTTACAGCCCTCTCTAAGTGGTTTACAGAGTCAGCATATTTGCCCCCAACAATCTGGCTCCTCATTTTACCCACCTCAAATGGATGGAAGGCTGAGTCAACCTTGAGCCTGGTGAGATTTGAACTGCCAAATTGCAGGCAACCAGTAGTCAGCAGAAGTAGCCTGTAGTATTGCACTCCAACCACTGGGCTATTGTGGCTCCTCTAATCTCACAAACTCCATGCTCAGGAAAAAAGACACATTTTTAAGGCTTTACCAAATGTAACACCTTCGAACTACAGTCCCCAAAATATACTGGGGGAAACATCCATGGTTTTAAATTCATGAACAATATACTATAGTTGCGATTGTACCACAAATAATAGAAAGTGAATGCAAAATTACATTTCCAAAACACATTTCCCAGACAAGGGACTGGAAAAGAATCACATTACTTTAAGCATGGGAAAGATTATGAATCATTATGTAATACAGATTAAACCCGTTGTAAAACTTGTTATTGTAAAGCCTGAATAAATGAGTTCTTAAACACCCCATGATTCACTCAGTGTAAAAGATCTTGATGAAGTATTTAGCCCTAATTTTAAGTCGTAAAAGCGCTTCTACGGTAGGTTTCCTCAGCATCATTCTTCTTTTTGGGAAGAATACCTAATAAAATGGAGTAAAACAGGTGTCTTTTTGTAGTAGAACTATAGCTTCAGAGATGTGTGTGTTCCTCCCAGATGCAACTCATTCATATTTCCTTTTCAAGATAAAAATGCTCTTTGTTGTTTCATAATACATATGACATGGGCTCTATAGGCATTAAAGTAATGGAGTAAGACTAATCCTTTTTGAATCTTGCAGTTAGGGAAAAGAAGCTGTTTAAATTCAATTCAAGACACCAAATATTACTCTCTAAGATTTATATACTATTGGCAGCATGCTTACAACATAATAGTAATCAAATTAATTCACTTCCTGAGTTGTTCAATGCTGATTGATGGCGGGTATCAAATCCGTTTTGATTCTTAATGGCCACGTATAGGTAGTCCTCAACTTATAACCACAATAGAGGCAAAAATATCTGTGGCTAAGCAAGTCAGCAGTTAAATGAGCTTTGCCCCATGTGCTGGTTAGACAGTATAGTTTGAGAATGAGAACTATCCCCTTAAGGGAATGCTTCATGAGAAATGTAGTTAATGCCTCTTGGGAGATGTAGTTCATGTCATGTGGTCACATCTGTAATCCTGATTGGTCACTGAATTGACCTCTGGTTGGACAGAGGGAGTTTTTGGGCATTCTTACCTGAACCCCAGCATCATGCTGAAGTCTTCCTTCCATATTGCTGTGGGATGAAGATAACCATTTTTTCACACTATGGAGGCGACAATGCAAAGATTGGACATTAGATGAATCTCAGCATAACTGTGAGTTATACCTTGAGGATGCCTGTTATAATCCAATAAAGTAACTTTGCATGGAAGTCTTTGTAGCGTTGAACTGTTTATTCCAGGAATTTTGGGAAGATAAAGTATTACTTGGGACAAGAAAGCTTTACGACCTTTGGCGCTACCATTGTTAATGAATCATTGCAGCTATTATGTTAGAAACATGGTTGTTAAGTGAATCTGGCTTCTCCTTTGACTTTGCTTGTCAGAAGGTCGCAAAAGGGGATCACAGGACCCCTGGGACACTGCAACTGTCGTAACTATGAGTCAGTTGCCAAGCATCTGAATTCTGATCATGTGATCGTGGGGATGCTGAAACAGTCATGAATGTGAAAAATGGTCATAAGCCACTTGTGTCAGCGATGTAACTTTGAATGGTCACAAAATGAACTGTTGTAAGTTGAGGACTGCCTGTACATAGAACTTCTCCAGGGTGATCTGTCACCAAAGTAATCAAATAGTCAGGTCCACCAAACTACAAAACAGCAAACCAAGTTCAACACTAACCAAGATTAACATGTTGGTGCAAAGATTGTTCCAAGATCCTTATCCAATAGAGTGAATTCTGGAATTACAGCCGTTCCATGAATGTGTTTGTGTGGCACATGTATGCTTGTGTTTGGGGTTATTACAGTAACTTTGATCACACTTAAGAGCAGGAACTGTAAGATGCGTCTTGGAGTCTTAGTGGACAACCAATTAAATATGAGTCTACAGTGTGTGGCAGCAGCCAAAAAAGCCAATGCAATCCTAAACTGCATTAACAGAGGGATACAATCAAGATCAAGTGAGGTACTAATACCACTCTATGAAGCCTTAGTAAGTCCACACCTAGAATACTGCATTCAGTTTTGGTCACCACATTACAAAAATGATGTTGAGACTCTAGAAAGAGTGCAGAGAAGAGCGACCAGGATGATTAGGGGACTGGAGTCTAAAACATACGACGAATGGTTGCAGGAACTGGGCATGGCTAGTTTAGGGAAGGACCTTGGGGTGACAGGACAGCAGTCTTCCAATATTTGAGGGGCTTCCCCAGAGAGGGGGGGGGGTCAAGCCATTTTCCAAAGCACCTGAAGGCCAGACAAGGAACAATGGATGGAAACTGATCAAGGAGAGATTCAACTTGGAAATAAGGAGGAATTTTCTGACAGTGAGAGCAACCAACCAATGGAACAGAAGTTGCCTTTGGAAGTTGTGGGAGCTTCATCCCTGGAAGCTTTCAAGAACAGACTGGACTACCATTTGTCAGAAATGATAGAGGCTCTCCTGCTTGGGCGGGGGTCGGACTAGATGACTTACAAGGTCCCTTCCAACTCTGTTAATCTATATCTGTATTTGGTCATAGCAGCTCCTTCTTCCTTCATTCACCAATTTATCAATTTTTGAACATTTCCCCAGCCAAGATCAAAACATCAACAGAGTAAGACATAGAACTGCCAAGCCAAATGGAAGGGACTCTCTGGGAATCCTATCGTATGTCTGAGAAGCTACACTCCTTCTCTCTTCCAAGGTTGTTTTATAGCAAGCCATCTGGTCAGCTTCAGATGAGTCGCAGCACAGCAGAGGTGCCCAGATGGAGGGTTTCTTGACAAGTCTTTGCAAAGACACATCCAGGTTTCATTTTACTACTGGGAGAAACAGCCATCTATATGTCATGAAGATGCATATGTTCTGTTGGTCATTAGAAGTCTCCCTTCTTGACCATGTCAGCAATGATACAATCCAGCAGCATGTGGGCATTGGGCCCTTAATACAGAAAATGTGAGGAAAATGACTATAATGGTAGAACCACGTCCTGCAAATGACATCCCACCCTGCTGCCTACACAGTCACTTTAATGTTAGATAGTTAGGTAGGTAGGTAGGTAGTGAGGAAGGGAGGGAGGGAGGGAGAGGGAGGGAGAGACAGAGAGACAGAGGTAGAGATGGATAGGTGGATAGGTGGGTAGATGGGTAGGTAGGTAGGTAGGCAGGCAGGCAGATAGACTGACAGAGATAGATAGATAGATAGATAGATAGATAGATAGATAGATAGATAGATAGATAGATAGATAGATAGATAGATAGATAGACAGACGGCTGGCTGGCTGGCTGGGTAGATAGATACAGAGTTGGAAGGGACCTTGTAGGTCATCTAGTCTAACCCCCTGTGCAAGCAGACCCTACACCATTTTTGACAGATGGCAGTCCAGTCTCTTCTTGAAAGCTTCCAGGAGTGAAGCTCCCACAACTTCTGAAGGCAAGCTGTTGATGGCAAATGCCCACATGGAAGAAAGAAAGCAAAGTTGATAGGTCACAAGATCATATTTACCAAAGCACCAAAAGACAAGACAAGAAACCATGTATGGAAACTAGCCAAGGAGAGAAGCCATCAAAGATGTTACCTAGCCTGGTAACAAAACATTTGGAAACCAACCCACAAGCTCAGAAAACAAACCTTCACCCTTGTTAGGAATATAAGTCACCTAACAGGTATTTGGGTTAGAAATATATAAACCAGGATAAAAAATTTCGTACTATGTCGTTGAGAGATTGGGTGTGGTTTTTCAAATGGCCATAAGATGGAGCCAGAAACCTGGATTGTTTTAGTCTGAGTCTCAGAAGAGAGTGTGAGTGTATCTCTGTTTCCTTCTGTTGGAAAGGATGCCGTTCCTCCATTTTTCCTAATTGACTGATGTTACTGGATTTAATGTAAGTCTGTTACTGAACTGTTTTTTTTTTTTTTTTTTTGGACACTGGACTTTGATATTTGGATTATCCCTGGATTGAAAACTGACTGATTTTACCTGTGAATGACTTTTGGACTGCTTATTTTGGATTTTGCTTAAACCTTTCTGGAAGTAAAAACCTACATTTACTGTACAGTGTATCTGTGTGCTCTGTATGTATTACTCCAACACTACTCTCTGTACTTCTCCCTGTATGCGCTCATTCTCCTAATGGGGAATTACCTCAACAACCCTCATCCTATACCTGAACTACAGATATTCTCCACTAGTGCAAAACTTTATTTTTACTATGCATATTGTCACATAAACAGAAAATCTGGTTTGCTGCCCGGGTGCTGAGTGGACATAGCCATAATGGGTGTGGCCTACCAGAATGTCCGGGAGGGCCATTTTTCACCTTCCCTGGAGTCTGGAGGCTTCCCTCGGGCCTCTGGGAGGGCAAAAATGGGGTCCGGAGACCATCCTAAAGCCAGAAACAAGCCCATTTCTGGGCTTCAGGAAGGCCTGTTTTTTGCCCTCCCAGAGCCCTCTGAGCAGATCCTGCAGTTACCTGCATCCCCAAAAGGGGCTGTGTGAAAATGCCTTGGAGGGGTGGACGGGGCCAGCTGGTCGGTTCAACTACCAATTCAGTGAATTTAACATCTGGTTCGCCTGAACCAGTCCAAACCAGCTGAATCCCACCCCTGCATGTAACACTTCACCACTAGGAATGAAGGATCAACCAGCCTATCTCCCCCAGCAGCAGACTAGTTAATGAATCAACTGTAAAAGATTTGAATCAAGATCTGATTAGTAGGAGGGCTGTCACATCACTCCCCCACCCTTTCAAACAAATATTGAGCCTGATTATCTTCATACCGGTGTTAAATATTTATCAGGTATTTGAGAATAATATTTTTAGGAGGAAAGAAGACAATTCAGGAGGAAAATGCAGAGAGGATGATGTGCAGACAGCAAACTCTTTCCAATTTTGCAAAGAAAGCAGAAAGATGACATTTACCTAATGATGTCATTTCTGGCTGCTTCTCCCAGCATTATCCTTCTCCCTTTCCCCATGCCGAAGATTTAGGGATCAGCAAGAGAGGAAGTGGACAAACATGGCAAAGAAATAAGCAAAGTCCAGCAAATTTCAGAGGGATCAAATTATGATCATCTATCATAATGGTCTTAAGCTGCAGGAAAGAAGATTCTGGTTGAGTATTGGGGGGAAATTTTCTAGGATTGAGAACAACATGGGAACTAGATATTGGAGACCCATCTGTCACTGATGCTTTCATTTGGATTTTTGTGCTGATGGAGAGAGGGGTGTTTCAACACAGTGCCCTAAATGGTTCCTTCCAAATTGCCCATTCCACAATACAACTGATGAATTAAGAAAGACACAGGTTCTAGGATAGCTGGGCATACATACGCCTACTTAGAACAGAGGTGAGCAATTATGGCCCCTTGACAACCTGTGGACTTCACTTCTCAGAGTTCCTGAGCCATAGTTGCCCATCCTGATCTAGTGGTTTGGTAGAGAAGTGTGAACCCTGAAGTTGACCTGACCAGGGTCATTTTGAGGTTTCAGTGTTGCCACACTGAACACTGAGGGAAAGGGAGAGGGAGAGGGGGAATTAAAGATAGCTGAGATTTGTAGCCAAAACAAAATACTTTCTTCCTGGGAACTAAGGACATACTGACAGGTAGCCAGAGAGAGGAGGAACGATGTCACCAGGAAACTGGATGGTACCTTGATTGGACCATGTGACTGGTTGTTTGGAGAAGGCAAAAAACTTTTCCTTTTAATGAGGCAAAAACCACAGGAACATTCAGAGTCAGTTTTCACCAGCCTGTGCCAATATGATATACTCAATCAAATTGTTCTTTGAGGAATTCGCCTGCCTTAGAGTTCTATTTACTATGGATGTATTACTTGGAATCTGATCGAATGCTTGTGTGAAGGGTGGCTCACAAGTAAGAAAACTGGGTGACTATCAACCGCCTCATGTTTGAGACCTATTGCTGCCACAAGACGGGATGAGCTCCCATCACACACTCCAGCTTCTACCAACAAAGCAGTCCAAAAACTGCAAGTAGATAAATGGGTACCATTTTGGTGGACAATTTCATGTGGGTGCAAAACTGGGTGTTCTCTGAGCAAATCCTTCACTGGCAAATCCTTTTGCCACAGAAACACTGTGCCTACCTTCCCTTTCCTATTGTTCTTTTTTTCTTTTCTTATAAGTATTTATCTCATGTATTCAAAACTATATTTATTCTTATACCTGTATCTTGTAAGCGATTGACAAATCAAATAAATACTAAAAATACATGGAAGTGTAGTACCTTGCAGATGATATTTTACATGACAACAATTCTAGGATTATCCATTTGTCCACAGTTATTTTGTTAATTTGACATACAAACAAATAAAGGTCTCATGTTTCAAATGAGATAGTTCAGCAGATTTGGTGGGAGATGTTTTCCTGCATTCTCTAGGATTCTCTAGCCTAATTTTCTGAAGTGAGAAACTTTTCTATTGCCATTTCCTACTACAGCTAAGAAGTGGCTGCTCATTGATCATTATCTGGATGGAAGCGACGCTATTTCTAATGTTACACAGCACTTGTATTCAGTGCTAATTAATATGAACCAAATGTGCTGAATCTTGCATCACAATCACTAATACGTTTCAGAATCTGCCTTCCACTCGTGTCCATTAACTTGATGGAAAATCTGTCTGCTTGCAATTCTTTAAGTACTCTTCTTTAGTACACAGTTGCCAGACCAAGCAGGAAGCTAGGTGAGTTCAAAGGTCTTGCAGAGCTACAAGTCGGCATTCAAAATATGCAAATTTAATGCCTGTGTACAGGTAAAAGTATTATTCAGAGCCTGCAAACTCTGAAACATTAGCCAATATTAGCAAGCAAGGCTGAATAAATTAAAACAACTTTGCAAATTTACAAACCAAATCAACTCTCTTCTCTCCGATAAAACTCACATTTAGACTTTGTCCTTCTTCAGGGGATGCCAGCGAGCTTTAAATGCCTTTGAACAATTTGGAATTACAGTGCGGAATTGCAAATATGTGAATTACTTTGCAATTGATACTAAGTTAATTGTCCATCTGCAAATGGTAGGTTTGGCAATTAATTCTGTACTGGAAGCTGCAGGCCAAGATGGACATTTCCTTGTTTTGAATTCCAGCTCCTACCAATTCTGGGAGTAAGTCCTCCTTCCCCTTCCCTTGATCTTCGTGGCATGAAAAATCTGAAGCAAACTTGCTCAGCTTTTCATATTAAGGGATGCAGAATTACCTTCAAATTGGCTATGACAAAAGGAATTATCCACCTGTGCGGGAGAGGCAGAAGGAGTTGTTTGTTTTTCTTTTGCTGTCCTCTAACACCTCAGGCAAAAATTGGAACACCGAAATTTTGTCTCTTAGACTAAAGAACTGGGATGCTATTTCTATAATGGGCTGACATCTAGGCGGCCTTCATATAAAAAGTAATAAATGATCAAGGATCGGCTGAGGAAAGATTAGGGAGGGAGGAAAAAAAGAAAATGTGTTTTTGCTGCCTAATGCTCTTTTAAGAAAAATGTCACCTGAGTGGATGCAAATCTTTGCTGTATTATGCAGTTTATTAAACATCTGCACCTGATGTGTATTTCTTAGCAGCAGGATATGGTTTTCCAAGGTGACCCAGCACAGGAACTGAATTCTGGCACTCAAAATGTTTCAGTCAAAAAGGCTTTCTTTCTTTCTTTCTTTCTTTCTTTCTTTCTTTCTTTCTTTCTTTCTTTCTTTCTTTCTTTCTTTCTTTCTTTCTCTCTTTCTCTCTCTCTCTCTCTTTCTCTCTCTCTCTTTCTCTCTCTCTCTTTCTCTCTAGTTTTCCTTTCTTCCTTTTCCTTTCCTTCCTTTTTCTTCTTTCTTTTTCTTTTTCTTTTCTTTCTTTCTATCTTTTCTTCCTTCCTTTGTTTCTCTTTCTTTCTATCCCTCCTTCCTTCAATCCATCCTTTCTTTCCTTCATTCTTGCCTTCTTTTTTTTTCTTTCCTTCCCCTTCCTTCTTTCCTTCTTTCATAGAAAAGTCCAATTTTGTTGATATATGTCTCTCAGTCACTGTTAACTTGAGGCATCTACCTAGACTACAGTAGTCCCTTGCAACTTCTCTTAGCGAGGTTCTCAGAAGTGGTTTGCCATTGCCTAGAACTGAGAGAAAGTGACCGGCCAGCTTTAATCTGTGCCCAAAGCATGGTCTCCTGGTTGCTAGCCTAGTGCCTCAACTACACTACCAAACTGGTGAGTACGTTTAGTTTAGATTAATCTGTTTTTTTCTTGAATATTTGAGTGTCAAGCCTGAATTTAGTTTGGTGGTGGATTCACATGAAGTCAGTTTGACACACTTGGGAAGGAAGAGGGGAAAACTGAGGTGGATGAAGCTCCAGCCAAAACAACATAGTTGGGTGATGAGTCAGCTGCATTCCAATTGCTGTTTGTTTTGGAAAACTAAGAAAAGTTTAACTATAGTGACGTGGAAGCCCAGGAAACTTTCAGTACTGGCTTCTACCAGTTCATGCCAAGATGTACAATTAAATAAAATAGTTCTTTGAGGAATAGAAAAGCCTCTGAGTTCATTTTATGATGGTTGGATTACTTGGAACTTGACAATGGGTTTATCTGCCTTTCCTGTTGTTTCTCTTCCTCCTTGTGTGTTTCAAGTATTGCAGTACTTTTTTCTCATGCAGTTTGTAGAAGCTATTTCGGGCATCCCATCCATCTTCAGTGTAGGAATTGAATGAAGCATCCTATCAAATGAAAGCATCTTTGGCTCTGCTAGACTACATCCAATGAAGAGCCACTTCCCTTGTTGTTCTTACCACTAGAAAGTTTTCCCTATATTCATCAGGAATCTGCCTTCCTGCAGTCCATGATGAAAGAGAACAGGTCATCCCTGAAAAGCCTGCTATCAATGTATTTTTTTATTTATTTTCCAGGTAAAACATATTCTGTTCCTTGCTGCTCATAGAACTGGAGTCTCTTCGTGACTCAGTACCATTTGATCTGAATTCTTCTTAAGTTAATCCTAGTGAAAGGAAGGACTAAAGGTAACATGATACCACTGTTCCAATATTTGAGGGGCTGCCTTAAAGAAGAAGAGGTCAAGCTATTCTCCAAAGCATCAGCAGGCAAGACAAGAAGCAATGGATGGAAACACATCAAGGAGAGAAGCAACTTAGAACTAAGGAGAAATTTCCACACAGTGAGAACAATTGCTTGTTCTCACTGTAAGTTGCTTCCAGAAATGGTGGCTGTTCCATCAGTGGAGATGGTTCACAAGAGATTGGACAGCCATTTGTCTGAAAGGATATAAGGTCTCCTGTTTGAGCAGGGGGTTGGACTAGAAGACCTCCAAGGTCCCTTCCTACTCTTCTTCTGTTAAATTCTATTTTGAGAACTGGGCCCAAGATTTATCCTGGGACCAAATCAATAGTAATGAATGGACCATTATCTCCTTTGTTTGGAAGCTATATTTCTATTTCTGCATCCTACTGTTGATTCATGTCAGGTCCCCATATAAGTTAAAAAAAGCAAAGGAGTACTGTCGTGCCCCCTTCGAGTCTGAATCCCAGGAGGAAGATGAACAGCTGACAGGGAGCAGGAGAGAGGCTCTGTTGGCTGTGGAGGAAACTGGGAAAGGGCAAAGTCAGTCTGGGCAGAACAGGGGAGAGATAGAACAAAGGAGAGGGGGTTAGTGGAAGACCAAGGCCCACCCCCACTTCATCCTAGGTCATGCAGGGAAGAACGAAGAAGAGAGCAATGAGGGTTGCATGGCTTACAAGGGAGGAAAGGGCCCTGATTCCCTTCACAAGACACACCTGGGAAGGGAGTTTAAAGGAGAGGCAGTTTGGGAGGGGTGTTTGTTGGAAACAAATGTTGAGCTTATCTCATATTGGCTGCTTTTATGTGAGTTTCTGGCATCCTACCAAGTGGTTTGATTTACTGCTGTATTACTTCACTTCTGGAACTTCTTATCTTGGCCTGTCGGATTTATTACCTTATCTTGTCTTGCTGATTTCATAGTTTAAAGTTTTCTGTTTATAACATTTTGGACTGGAATATCTGTACTCAAAGGCTTTTGCATGTTCCTGGGCAAGTTTTTCTCCAGACTGGAAGGTAACCGGGATATTCAGGGCAAAGTTGGAGCTAATAAAGAGACTCCTACTTATTATTCTGGCTGTGTTGCCTTTGTGCCACGCCCTGGGTCATCACAAGTACGATGTTCCCTTTTCATATAAGCAAATAGCAAAACAAAGTTATGTGCAAAAGGATTTAGGAGAGAGACAGATCATTAGTCTTCTGAATGATCCATTTGGCCTTCGGTCTGCCCCTGTACACTTTATCTATTATTATCTGTTGCCAATATTGGCCTTTGCAGGACTCCTCCTTCCCTCCCCTCTTATGAAAGGCAAAAGCTATTGATTCAGTATACTGGAAGAACTAAGTGCATTTGGATAATTTGCATGCCATTTGGTTTTAACAGCAGGCATGCAACCCAGAAAGGCGTATAGAAGCTACCACATCTGACTTTTGTGTCAGGACTGAACAGTTTTAAATCATCCACGGCTCCTTTTTTAATGCACCAGCTATTACACCCCCCCCCCCAAAAAAAAATAGCACCTTCCTTCTAGACACAACCAGCTGCTGTCTGGCTCTTCTGTTCCCTCCCTCTTTCCTTTTCCTCCTCTGGGATCTTGCACTGACCTTTGCAGCCACGTGTAAGTCAGCCCATCAACACACTAATCCTCATTTCTGAAGAGCAAATATTCAATTTGGCATCTTGGGCAAAGAAGTCAGCAGCAGGATTATCTAGAGAGATGGAAGACGCAGCTATCTGATAGGAGCAAAGGAGAGAGGGGAGGAGGAAGCCAGGGAATGTGGCTGCAGCATAAGACAAGGAAGCCCTGGGAAGTTGTCCAGATTTGTTTTTCCATTATCAAGCAAAGCTTGGAGGCAATGGTGGTCAGGAGTCATTTACAGAACTGATATTAGCTGAGATAGTGAAATCCAAGTGACTGCTAAATTAAACAGGGCTCAGAGTTAAGAGAAAAATAGAATAGAGTACAGTATAGTACAGTACAGCAGAATAGAATTAGAATGAGTAGAGTAGAAAATAGAATAGAATAGAAAGAAATTAGGAAAGAATAGAATAGAATAGAATTAGAATTAGAATTAGAATTAGAATTAGAATTAGAATTAGAATTAGAATTAGAATTAGAATTAGAATTAGAATTAGAATTAGAATTAGAATTAGAATTAGAATTAGAATTAGAATTAGAATTAGAATTGAATGGAATGGAATGGAATGGAATGGAATGGAGCGGAGCGGAGCAGAACAGAGCAGAGCAGAGCAGAGCAGAATAGAATAGAATAGAATTAGAATGAGTAGAATAGAAAATAGAATAGAATAGAAAGAAATTAGAATTAGAATTAGAATTAGAATTAGAATTAGAATGGAATGGAATGGAATGGAATGGAATGGAATGGAATGGAATGGAGTGGAGTGGAGTGGAGTGGAGCGGAGCAGAGCAGAGCAGAGCAGAATAGAATAGAATAGAATTAGAATGAGTAGAATAGAAAATAGAATAGAATAGAAAGAAATTAGGAAAGAATAGAATAGAATAGAATAGGATAGAATAGAATAGATATTGGAATGTAGAATAGAGCAGAGCAGAGCAGAGCAGAACAGAATAGATATTGTAATGTCGAATAGAGTAGAGTAGAGTAGAGTAGAGTAGAGTAGAGTAGAGTAGAGTAGAGTAGAGTAGAGTAGAGTAGAATAGAATAGAATAGAATAGAATAGAATAACAGAATTGGAAGGGACCTTGGAGGTCTTCTAGTCCAATCCCCTACTTAAGCAGGAAACCCTACACCACTTCAGACAAATGGTTATCTAATCTCTTCTTAAAAACTTCCAGTGTTCCACTGGTTAATTGTTCTAACTGTCAGGAAATTTCTCCTTCGTTCTAGGTTGCTTCTCTCCTTGATTTGTTTCCATCCATTGCTTCTTGTCCTGCCCTCAAGTGCTTTGGGAGAATAACTTGACCGCCTCTTTTTCGTGGCAGCCCCTGAGATATTGGAACTATGCTATCATGTCACCCCTATGTACACCAGTTCTTCCTTGGTTTTATTTTGGGGAGGGCAAAGGGTGGCAGTGGTGGAATAGGCCATAAAGTGGGAAGCTGAACTTCAATGGTGGTGAGAAGACAATATACACCAAGACCTCTTTTTAAGTGGATGTTTTGTCTACCAACCCCTCATGGAACCAATGTGTTAAAAGGAAAAGGTTTCCCCTGTCCAGTTGTGTCCGACTTCAGGAGGTGGTGCTCATCCTAGCCAAGGGAGCCCATATTGTCTGAAGACATTTCCCATGGTCCTGCAGGAGCAGGGGCAAGGATGAGCAGGAGCAGGGGCAAGGATGGGAGCTCGCCCTATCCTGCAGCATTCGGGTCTCAAACCTGGGCTTTCCAGATGACAAGCTCAGCATTTTTAACCGCTGAGTCAAGTGTTTAAAAGTAGAGATTCCAAATTTTGGGCCACAACTCCCTAGAGGTTTGTCAGCAAACTTGACAGAGAGTATTGCTGGGATTCAGATGCGCTTCATTCTTGTTTGACTTTTGGCCAGGAGCCTCCTTCTCTGTCCCTGTCTGCAAAGAGGACACCCATTTATAATAGGTTAGGAACTTCTGTTTTGTTTCCTTCCTTGGTTGAGCTGGGCTAAGGAGATCTTCAGCAATTACAGCTCAAAAAGGTTGGCATGGAGCCTTAATCCACCTCGATTCAACTATAAAGAGGTGCCTTTTCATCCTTTGAGATTGCCATGGGCTCACCCAAATGCGTGTGTGCATACACACACACAAATTGCTTGGGTTAAAACCATATGGTCACACCAGATGAATCAGTGAGCCTTTTACTGGAAGGTGAATCTAAGAGCAAAGGGGCATTGCCAGATGAAAGATACCTGGATTTAAAGTAGTAGCTGCCCAATTCTGCATGAAGTTTGTTTATGCATGCATGACAGACTAAGTAAATTAACATGCAGTTTGCTTCCTTCACCTCATTATCCCTCTTATATCATTGCTAGTTATTATTACCACATTTTGTGTTTCCATGATTCAACAGGATCCTGACGAAAATATTATTTTTGCGCAGTAGGAAAGAAGAAATAAAGAAGGAGGAAAGGGGAAAGGAAGGAAGGAAGGAAAGAAGGAAGATTGATAGAGGAAGGGAGGAAGGAAAAACAAGAGAAGGGAAGAGGAAGGGAGGGAAAGGCAGGGGGGGATTAACAGAGGAAAGGAGGAAGGAAAAGCAAGGGGAAGGAAGAGGAGGAAGGAAGGAAGGAAGGAAGGAAGGAAGGAAGGAAGGAAGGAAGGAAGGAAGGAAGGAAGGAAGGAAGGAAGGAAGGAAGGAAGGAAGGAAGGAAAATTCCTTCAAATAAAAAATGATAGAATCCAGATCAGAGAAAAAGACAGGCATTTTGAAAGTCATTTTCAAGAAGAAGCAAGTTCACTTGATCACTTGCTTCAATGTCACCTCTGTTATATCACCTCTGGTAGTTCAGAGAGGCTTAAAGTGTTAAGGCTGAGGGGGGGAAGAATGCATACCATTTTCCTTTAATTCATATCTAGGTGAATGGGGGAAACTCATTCACTTGCCTTGCCCCTGCTCTTTAATAAATAAATGATTCAACAGGTTGAGTTGAACTTGAAAAGTTAAAGTTCCCCTGAGGAATCTAAGCAGAAGTTTTACAATGCAATCCTACCTCCTATCTGTATGAAACATAACTCAAAGAGGCCAAACAAAGACTTCTTTGTTTTTAATCTCTTGTAACATCTTTTAGGGTTGACAGTGTTTCCAGGGTCTCTGCTTTAAAATGGATAAGACATTGGACTGGCATCTGTCAGAAATGGTGGAGGGTCTCCTGCTTGGCTGGTGGGATCAGACTAGATGACCTACAAGGTCCCTTCCAATTATGTTTCTCTGTAAGAGATGGGTGGCTAGAAATGATAAGAAACCACCTGGCTAATTTTCAGACAGGGTGACGTGGAAGTTTTGAAGGATTCAGTAAGGATATTGGGAGACCCAGTTATCCATCTGGTTTTTTCCCCAGCAGGTTAATAGAAGGTTTGTAGCCTAGGGACTTTAGGAAAGCACTAAGACCTATAAATATTCACAAGCAAATATTTTGTAACTAGTGGATTCACTAATAAGTAAACTGAAAAGGAAGCAAAGAAGTTAGAGCCAACTGTAGGAAGAGTAGCAAAATCTGGGGTGGAGTTAAAACAGGCAGCAGCCTAGAATCTCTATATAGCCATAAGTGAACTAATTCCCACCTCTCCTAAATTCTGTTGATCTTTTATCTAATCTGAAGCAGGTGCAAATCATGAATTGAGAAGGTACCTGTGCAAAGACATGAATAACAATAAATCAGCTTAATTGGACCTTCACACGTGGACCTGATCTTTCACACTTGACATCTTCTTTAAGCCAGTGTTTCTCAAACCTGGGTAAATTACCCCACATTGGATAAAAGTGATTTCTTTGGAGGAGGGAGCAAATGACACACAAACTGGTTATCCAACCACAACAGGGACATTAAAATAAGGATTTTCTAATAATAGGTTTGGGTGATGGAGAAATATTTGGGAAGCGCTGCTTGAAGCAAACGAGTCATTTTTATGAAAGTATGAAAGAAAGAAAAAAATGAAGCTCTTAAAAACTCAGGAAGTTGAACTGACTGGGTGTTATAATCATGGATATAATATTCTTGCCCCCATTGTAACTTGCCTCAACTTAGCAAAGAAAAGAGCCGATTCTATCTCTATTGAAAAAACAAAACAAAACCATCAAACATTTTGGCAGCCTGGATGAAACATTGCAGGAATTCTTTATTTTTCTTTCCACTATGATTGTCAGCTCTCCTATTTTTTTCTCACCTCCCTGCCACTTCTCATACAATGGAGAGGTATCAGCTGCCAATTCAAAGACCCCCGCCTCAAAATTAAAAAAATAGTTTATATCTATTTTAGAGGGGTTTTTTTCATTGCTGGCCATTATTGAAATATCCACTTTGATTACCAAATTAATCACTGGGTTGCAAAGCCCATTATGCGTAATTGAGTCTGACAGTTGCAGGTATAATGTGAGCTCTCTCACTTGCTTGCAAAGAGCTGGTGGAGGGTCTTTTTTTAATGCTATCAATATCCCCAAGGAAAAAGGCAGCTTCAGCCAAAATAAAAAATGTATGCCAGAGTTTGGTTTTTAAACATCGTTAAGACTTCATCTCTAGCTATGCCGATTTAGCAATGTTTCAGGAAGGCAATAACAACTACTATGGTTGATAACTACCATGTAAATTCTTAATGGTTGCAATTACATCTCCCTTTCTAAAACAAGAGTTTTGAAACCACAGATGATGGGCCTAGAATGAGGAGGGGGGAGAGATAATAACTGACAATTGGGCAGAATATCTGATGATTGCTTGGAGGTGACAGAATTGGACTGTTTTTCAAGCTCAGGAGCACTTATTAAGAATTATTGAACATATAAAAAACTGAGGAATCCTGGCATACAAAATAGAGAAAGATGGTGGAAATACCTTATTTTCCTATCTGTTTAAAATGAGCTGACATCTGCTTGAAAGCTGTTACTCAAGTAGCTTTAACATACCAGAACAATGTCTTTGAATATTAGTAGCTTGGGTTGGTAGGTATGTTGTTGGTTTAAACTCCCAGCTTGGTGATTCCAAGCACATCTAAAGATGCCTCTTTGAATGGGATGAAATGTTTGCAACCAAATCACCAAGTTTGGAGGGCAAACCAACAACATATAAGAACAAACTTGAGTGAGAGGAACCCATTCGAAATCTATTTTTCAAGACAAATTTTGGATTGTGACATACGGAGAATCTATTTATTTTGACATGTCTAACCTCTCTTTCAAAACCCACTATAGTGGGTTCCGCTTCTGTGTGTTCTGACCCAGTTCTCTAAACATGACAAACCCCCTGAAATGAACTCAAAGATTCCTGTACTAGGAAAGCCAGCAGCCCAGGCAAAAAGTTTCTCTCTCAACGCAAGCTAACATGTCCATCTGGTCATTGTATTTGCGAAGAATTGGAAAAATAAAATACCTATGCAGGAGGAAGTTATTAAGAAAATTATGAACTATGCTGAAATGGGTAAATTGACATTTGAAATTAGAGAACAAGAAGATAAACAATTTTATATGATATGGGATTTGTTTTATCAATGGTTGGACAAAAAGACATGATAATGTAATAGACTAGATAATTTTGTGATAGAAATTGAATAGATTGATATAAGACATCATATAGTCATAAATAACCATTGGTTGGAAGTATAACATAAATTCTAAGATAAAACTTGGAACTTCTCATATAAAATGATGGAATACATAGTTTAGTCATGGATGATTAATAACTGATAAATATATAAACATATGTTAGTTTGACAGTGTGAAAATTGATATAAGCTCGGAGGAATGACTACAAAAGGATAGTACAAAAGACACACTGTATGTATATAAAATGGAAGATGGTTTTTATGTTTTGTTTGTATATGTTTGTCTTAAAAAATAAAAACTTAAAAAAAAATAAGTCCGTCTGGCCAGAAGATGAATAGTTGTCTGCCACATGTATTCATCTCCACCCCCTGCCTTTTATCCCCAGAGCTAGGGTGGGGCCTCATAAGCAGTGGTGGCTCTTTTTTCCCCAGGATCAGCTCATAGATTTCCATTGCTCTCCTCTCCTCTGCCTTCTGTACATTTGCATGTCTGGCACTGGACCCCACTGTTCCTCCTCTTCCTCATCAGCCACCTCCAGACCTGGGAGCTGTTGACTCTCCATCTGAGGACTGACGGACAGCCCAGGCTCCATCTCTCTCTCTCTCTCTCTCTCTCTCTCTCTCTCTCTCTCTCTCTCTCTCTCTCTCTCTCTGCCAGCTCCAGTCTCTCTTCCCCCTCAGAGCTCTCAGGTTTCCTTGATGCTGATCCTGACTCCCACACCTCCTTCACTACCACCAATTCAACTGCTAGAGGGGTTGGCAGGTGACAGGCCACAACAGTGTGGGACAAGAGTTTTCAGAGTCCCTTCACAGATCTCTTTTGTTGGATGAAGATGCAATCAAACACTTCTGAGCAGAACTAGGGATTAGCAGAATCATGCAAGGGCTCTGTGGATCAACATACTAATGGGGCTTCTGTGAATAAGTGTTAGGGATTTTTACAATAAATAGTTCCCATAATGCACTTTTCAACATGCAAATGAATTGCAGCACCCCCTCTCTCTTTTGCAACAAGAGTGATTGAGTTTTTCCAGTGTTTCATCTTTACAGGTGGTCCTCGACTTACAATGGCTCATTTAGTCACGGTTCGAAGTTACAAAGGCACTGAAAAAAGTGATTTATGACCATTTTCCCACCATCCTTATGGTTACATGATCAAAATTCAGATGCTTGGCAACCGCTTATGACAGCCACAGTGTCTTGAGGTCATGGGATCCCCTTTTGCGACCTTCTTACAAGCAAAACTGGAGAAACCAGATTCACAATTGTGTTACTAACTTAATCATTGCAATGATTCCCTTCACAACTGTGGCAGTAAAAGCTTCTTCCAATGGGGCGAAATTCACGTAAAAACCGCCTCACGCAGCAACAGAAATTTTGGGTTCAGTTGTGGTCATAAGTTAAGGATTATCTGTATTTTTAATGTCCTTGGCTCAACCTTGGCTCCTAGTGACCACAGGAAAAAGTCTATGCAATTTCCTTGGCAAAGTTTTCAGAAGTGGTTTGCTGTGGTTTGCCTTCGCCTCCCTCTTCCTATGGCTAAGAGAACCGGGCTAATGTCACTCAACTGCCTTTTGTGTCCAAGGCAGAACTTGAACACAATTTCCAGGTTTCTAGCTCAATCCTATTAACTATAGTACAAGCAAGGCTCTCATTTTGCCTCCGCGTAAACTATCTTCATGCCAAATCAACTGGTTTTTGTGAGTCAAGATAAGAATGCAGTGCTATGCAGGGAGTTTTAGAATGCAATAATACAAAACAATTGCCAATGAAGTTGTCACATCAACACATAAATGCACACAAAGGTAAGATCATAGTGAGAGCAACTAGAGCTGTTGGAGAGATGATTCTGCTATGCTATATACTCCTTCCTTCTTTCCCCTTCCCTTTCTCTTCTATTAATCTCTTTTCCTTCCGTCCTTCCTTCCCCTTCCCTCCCTTTCCCTTCCTCTCCCTTCCCTCTCCTTCCTTCCTTCCTTCCTTCCTTCCTTCCTTCCTTCCTTCCTTCCTTCCTTCCTTCCTTCCTGTCATTATTCCTAACATTAATTTTGAAGATGTGTATCAAAAAAGTTATAGGGAAAAAAAAAAAACCTAGACCACCCATGTAACCCTAATTCCTTCTGCAATAAATTTACAGACATTGAGGAATTCCTTTGTTCAAGGAGAACTTCCCTATTCAAATTCATCACTGCCCTCTTGTGGCCAGAATGCCAATACTATTGCATTGGAGGAGAGGAGGGGAGGAGAGGAGGAAGATAACCCTGAGTTTGAAACTATAAGGGAAAGAGAAGAGAAGATTAAGAAGTCTGAGCTGGCGGGAGGGGTCAAGCATGTCATAAGCCTTGAGTCTCTTTGCATCTGTACAAGATCTAAGTCCAGCCCACTTGAATTCAATTGATTCTTATGGCACCAATTTGCTTTGACTGTTCGTAGTTCAGATTCCCATAGAGAGCATTAGCATACAATATACCTGTATTTATGTGAAATGCAGGGACTCCTGATTTCCTATGCTTGGCAGTTATTTTCATTTTAGTATGATTAAAAACAGAGATGTGTTTTTCCCCCAACAATTTGTTCTGTTGTCCCTGTAAACTTTTTAAGTGAAGCCTGAAGCATCTCAAACCTAGAAACCGTGCCCCTGAGGATATATCAGCATTTCAGAATCACTTTGCCTCCATCAAAACGCCATAAAGTGCCATGAAACTAAATATTCAGTTTCTGAAAATGCCAACCCAAACCCATCACTGTCCAAACACAAAAGGATGGTTTCAAATTGCAGCCAAGCCCCAAACCTGTCATTTTACTAACGTTTCTTCATACTAAAAAAAAAAAAAAAAAAGAGATTGAACGGACGAACAACATTGTTTCTAAATGTCAATTTACAGAGATAAATTGTGTTTTGTAATTTCCCTCACAAGAAAATTGAATTTTTCTTACTCTAGACTCTGTATTTTCCCATGAGAATAACTTCAGCTAAACATCATTGAACTTTTCCCTGGGCAAATTATTATTCACACTTTGAAGTCTAAAGAAAACCTTATTTAATGCTGACGAATGCCATAGAATTTAATCACATCAATATTTTTGTTATGAATTTGTCTCCAAAAAATCTGACAAGTCTCTGGGAAATACCTCAAACTATTAGAATAGAGCTGGAAGGGACCTTGGAGGTCTTCTAGTCTAGCCCCTCTGCTCAAGCAGGAGAACCTACACCATCTTAGATAAGTGACTGTCCAATCTCTTCTTAAAAACCTCCAGTAATGATCCACCCACAACTTCTGAAGGCAAGTAGCTCCACTGGTGAATTGTTCTCACTTTTAGGAACTTCCTCCTTAATTCCAGGTTGCTTCTCTCCTTAATTAGCTTCTATCCATTGTTTCTTGTCCTGCCTGCTGGTGCTTTGGAGAATGGTTGACTGCCTCTTCATTCTGGCAGCCCTTCAAATACTGTTATCATGTCCCCCCTCGTTCTTCTTTTCTCTAGACTAGCCAAACCCAAATCCTACAACCGTTCTGTTAATTTCTGAGCGTGGGCGGTAAGAATGGAGACGAAACGGTGAAACGGTGAACTTCAAAACTCTTTATTAACATGGTGTGACAGCTCAGCTCAATGGCTACAATGGCCCCCTTTATATAGGCAAGCTATTGAGCATTTAACCAATGAAAACCAAGGGAGCGCTAGCTCCGTTAACCAATGGGAGAGGCTCGTTAATAGCCAATCAGATTCACCTGAATGGACCAATCTGATGTCGCTATTAACGGCCAGAACCCTGCACTTAACTTCAAGCTCTTAATAACCTTTATTAACACATTTATTCATTCACAACACGTTCTTCATATGATTTTGTCTCCAGGCCCTTAATCAACTTCGTTGCTCTTTTTTGCACCTTTTCCAAACTCTCAACATCTTTTTTGTCACGTGGTGACCAAAAGAGAATGCAGTGTTCCAGGTATGGCCTTACTAAGGCTTTCTAAAGTAGTACTAATACTTCATGTGATTTTGATTCTATGCCTGTGTTTATACAACCAAAGATTTTATTAGTTTTTTGACTGCTGCCAAACATTGCTGGCTTACCTTTAAGTGCTTGTCCACAAGGACACCCCAAGACCCCTCTCACAGTGACTATATTTGAGGCAGATTTCGCCTAATCTGTGCTTGTACCTTTGGTTTTTCCTGCCTAGGTGTAAAACCTTGCTTTTCTTTCTTAAAAGAAAGAAGTTGATAATTCCTTTTGGTAAGGCACAGCCTTGTCTCCACACCACCAAGTCCCGTTTAGATCAAAACCAGCAGGAGGAATATCCTACTGAGCCCAAAGTTACTATTTTACCCAAAGTCACAAAGTCCTGATAAAGACAGTGCAGCCCTTATGTTGGAGCTGAACTACAAGCATAAGAGTCATGGTGGTGCAGTGGTTGGAGTGCAAAACTGTGGGCTATGTCTGTTGACTGCTGGCTGCCTGCAGTTCGGCAGTTCGAATCCCACCAGGCTCAAGGTTGACTCAGCTTTCCATCCTTCTGAAGTTAGTAAAATGAGGACCCAGATTGTTGGGGGCAAGAGGCTGACTCTATAAACTTAGAGAGGGCTATAAAGCACTATGAAGCAGTATATAAGTCTATGTGCTATTGCTATTCCAAGGAAGCAGTTTTCCTGCAGTTTTGAACAATTCTAAAGAGAAATCCACGCTCTTTGTTGCTGTATACTTTTAAATTAGAACTTTAAAGGTGAATGAGGGTGATGAAGAGGAGGAAGTGGCTCAGCTGGTATTATTAAAATTGGGTAATTAGGGAAATAAATGCTGAATAAAGATAAAGTCAGTTGGTTCTTTCCTTCTTTTCCTTTTTTCCCCCCAGCCCACTCGTGGATTTATTATTTCTTTTTAATGTTTGATTCTTCTTTTGGAGTAGGACATTCAAGGTAGTGAACAATCCAGTAACAGAATAAGCAACAGAAAAGGGGGGATTGAAATGGTATGTATGAGAAAGAGAAAGAGAGGGAGGGAGGGAGGGAGAGAGAGGGAAGGAGGGAGAGAGAGAGGGAGAGAGAGAGATTTCTCTACCTGTTTGTGCCAAGCTGGAAAAAAAGTGGGGGCAGAAATGTTATAGAGCCTGCAACACAGCTAGCATTTATTTTTCTTTTTGCACTTATCATATACTTTACCCCATTTAGAAAACAAACAAACATGTAAGAAAACGCAGAGCTGTCCTCTTTGCATTTTCAGCTTTGTAAACTGTCATTTTCCTTCAGCTGGCAGCCTGAAGAAAAGAAAAGCGGAAGACCGAACTCATTATTTTTTCTGTAATGTCTGGCACTGGGGGGGAGAAGTCATCAGAACAGTAGATGTGGAGCGGTTGCTTCCTTGGCTTTTCCAGGATTGATCCAGTGTGTGAATGGACATATGCCCCAAGCCCGCTGACTCAGATTTAGGAACAGCTTTATGGCAAGAACAAACATTATTGAGGGTACACAAGAACTAAGTTGAATTCAAAAATGGAGGAAGGAGACCATTGAGCAAGGAATAACATTAAAGAAACCTTGGTAGCGTAGGGGTCAGAATGCTGTATTGCAGGCAAATTCTTCCCACTGCCAGGAGTTCGATCCTGACCGGCTCAAGGTTGACTCAACCTTCCGCCCTTCTGAGGTTGGTAAAATGAGGACCCAGATTGTTGAGGGCATTATACTGACTCTGTAAACCACTTAGAGAGGGCTACAAAGCACTGTGAAGCAGTATATAAGTCAAAGTGCTATTGCTATTAGTAAAGGACGATATGACTGAAGGATCTGACTTCCCTTATACTATTTGGAAGGTTCTGAATAGGTTGAGAGTTGGAATGCCTAAATGCAAAATCAATCTTCTCAAATCAATCTTCTCAGCAAGTCATATGAATGTGGAGAGAAACCAGAACCCAACCCATCTGCTGGTATGTCGGCTACTACCAGAAACATGTACCGATAATTACTTATTTTTGGCCCATGACAAAAGCCAAGAAGAGGCTTCATTCTGGCAGTTTGAAGTTTGATCTAGACATGGATGAAGAAGACGTTGTTTCCTTTGAGGAAGATTGTGGCAAAGTCTTCCTTGGGATGTCTTCCTTTGGGACCAATGGGATCCCCTCATGTCTAAGAGTGAAAAGAAGGAGCCACACTCCTTCTTCCCTTCATTCTCTTTTGCTTTTCTCCCATGAAGCTTGCAAAGGCTGGAGGAGTTTTCCCATTTTGTAAGTGATAGAAGAAGCTGTGAAGGAGAAACAGGAGACAACAGGGAGGCTATGAAGCTCTACAAAATGCCTTGTCAAAGCAGATTGCCTCCTGCCTTTATTTGGGTGAAGAAATGCCATTTTTCTGCAGCATCAAAATTTTCATCGGAGCAAATCTTTTTTCCAGTCTTACCTAAAATACAAGCTTCTCCTGTAATTCAGTTCTGGTTATTCTGTTTTTGGACTTCAGGTAGAATATCAGCCCAACTGATATGGTCAACAGAAAAGACCTGGAAGAGTTGCATTCCTGGAATCTGGAAGGGGCTAAATTGCCAACCCATAATTGATGTTTCTCTTTTCCTATTTAGTGAACATCCAACATAGGGCTTCTATACACATTTAGACAAAAGCACAAAGAACCTCTATTTCTGAGTAGACTACAGGCTGTCATAGAAAAGTCTAAGTCAAAGGAATTTGTCTTAGGGTAAATACTCTCAGTATACATAAAAGAAAGATACATTCGTCAAGAGTCGAGAAACATAAGGTTCGACCCTTAATGATAGTCATATGGTGCAATAAGCAATCAAATCATACTAGGAAACAGTCAATGTAAATTGTAAGGATACAAGCAACAAAGTTACAATCATACAGTCACAAGTGGGGTCTCCTGCTCAAGCGGGTGGTTGGACTGGAAGAGCTCTAAGGTCCTTTCCAACTCTGTTATTCCATGTTTTGACCTTTAAGACCAATATGAGACAGTCAGAAGAGGAGAATGCCAGGTGAAAGCTCATGGGGACCACAGCCTTTTTTTCTGAATAGAAACATATTATATTCAGTGTTTGTTGAGGGAATGCAACAGCATCTGTGTCCATGTGCCACCAAAATATGTGAAGACATTATAGCAGAACAGAACCTAATAGAAACAAGAAAGCGAGTAGGCCTCACAGAGATGGAGGGATCCTTATAAACAAAGCAATATTACATGGAAATAGAAGATTCCAGATTTGGGGTTCAAATGAAATGACAAATGGAAATCAATTCCCAAGGATCAAATGGGGAGATAAGGCAGAATATATAGTCTCAGCTAAGCCCCTCTCCATCTATCTCTCAATCCATCCATTTATCTTAGATGCAGAGCTGACAGTCCAGGCATGTCAAATGCTCCATAAATCAGAAGCAGAGGGATGAGTGGAGGGCAGCCCGCCCCAGAGCAGCAACTGCCACAGTTATAAATCAGAATCTAATTCCATCTTGCAAGATCCCTCATCTGATTAATTTATGCAGCCATTTTTTTTTACTCCATCACCTCTCTCTCCCTTCCTCCCTCTCTCTCTTCTCTCCCTCACATCTCCTACACATGGATTCCCAATTCAGGATGACTTGAACTTGATGGAAAATGGGCTATCTTTTTTTTACTCTTTATACAGGAGACAGGATGGTAAATAGCAAGGAAACAGGATCTGGGTATGGAGCGTGGAAGGAGAATATGCACGTAAATAGAAGCAGGGCTCACTTATGACCATAAAATAATAATAATGATTACAACAAGAATAATCTTAACAATATCCATTCACAGGAACTGCAGTCCCATTCCATAATTAGTAGCTATGGATTTTTAAATCACAGCTTGTAGGATTTAGTTAGTGGCACATCCACTGCTGTATGTAAATTTCCATTCTAAAGTCCCCCTTCATACAAATAGGGACTGAAGCAGAGGTGGTATATTCAGCTGATTCTGACCAGTTCTGGAGAACCGGTAGCAGAAATTTTGAGTAGTCCAGAGAACCAGCAAATCCCCCTCTGACTGGTCCTGCCCCCATCTATTCTCTGCCTCCCGAGTCCCAGCTGATCTGCCCTGCACAGGAGAATGGAGCTGGAAAGCAGGTTAGTGGAGTGGGGAGGGAATGGGGATTTGGCAGTATATCCTTCTCCTGTCATGCCCATCAAGCCACGCCCACAGAAACCACAGAAGTTGTAAGTTTGTAATATCTAGAAAGCTTAAATTCCCAACATGTGTCCAAAGCATAGAGATGCAAACCGGTCAGAATGCAGCTCTATGCGTGCCTGTTACTTGCTTCTTAAAACCCCCAGGAAAATTTACATTGGAGTTAAGCTAGTGGTTAAAATGAAGAAACATCCTGTATTTTCATGAGCCAGCACAGGGGTGGGGGTGGGGGTGGGGACCTACAGTCCTGCAAAGTTTTATAATATTCTCAATTAATATATATATATATATATATATATATATATATATATATATATATATATATATATATATATATATATGGGATAGTTACACAGAGAGGCTGAATGAATATCTCTGAAGCATAAGGAGAGGCAAGGAGGCAATTGAAGAAATATAGTTTGTGATGGCTTGGGGTAAATTCTACCCCTTGCGTGCAGGGGTGTGGCATTGTTAATACAAGTTTTAAGGAATAACTGGCATCCTGCTGTCACAAGGCAAGTTTTATCCTTTTGGCCTCATCCTAGGTAGAACAGACACTGTATACAAAGAAGACAGTGCTAAACCACCTCCATATTGTTGCTCAGAAGAGGAAGAAACATGGATGAATCCACAGGAGGTTTTGAAGAAGAGATTGGACAGTCATTTGTCCATCATGATATAGGGGGATGAATGAGAAGACTTCCAAGGTCCTTTCCAATTCTATTATTCCCCATCCAACAGTGGTTAGAATCAATGGTGGCATTCAAAAAGATTTACTACCGGTTCTGTGGGCATGGCTCCATAGGTGTGGCTTGGTGGGCGTGGCAGGGAAAGGATACTGCCAAATCCCATTTGTTTCCCCATCCCATTAACCTGCTTTCCAGCTCCGTTCTTCTATGAAAAGAAGGGAGGCAGAGAATAGATGGGGGCCAGTCAGAGATGGTATTCCGAACTACTCAAAATTTCCGCTACTGGTTCTACAGAACTGGTCAGAACCTGCTGAATATCACCTCTGGTTAGAGTGCAATACTGCAAGCTACTTCTGCTGCTTGCCAGCTGCTGCAATTTTGCAGTTCGAATCTCACCAGGCTCAAGGTTTGACTCAGCCTTCCATCCTTCCGAGGTCATGAAAACGAGGACCCAGATTGTTGAGGGCAAGAGGCTGACTCTGTAAACCACTTGGAGAGGACTGCAAAGTACTGCAAGTGGTATATAAGTCTGCTAAATGTTATTGCTATTCCAAATCCATGAAGTCATCAGGAGCTGAGCCGGCCTCAAAGGAAACATTGCTGCGCTGGGGTGGCATATCTGCCCATGGTTTGAGCAAACCATTTTTCTAAATGATTCTGTTATAGCTGAATCAGTCCAGATGGAAAATTGAGTGCCTCTTGACGTTGTTAAAAATACAAAGCCCAAAGAACTTTTTTGAAAATTAGATGCCAGATTACAGCCTATTTTTCTGGCAGGGAAAATTTAGCGAAATGAACCCAGTTGAGGGAAGACTCATTTCCCGTTATCTTCCTCTGCCGAATCACCTAATAACTGGAACCTAACAGAGATAGTGAGCAGTGAAACAGATTAACTGAAAACTGAATTCACACCTGGTCTTTAGCCAGGCAGTTAGATAATCCTCTCCCTTCCAAATTCTTGAGGAAAAACACAGCCAGTGTAGATCAGAGCCCAACCACAAATGTTCAAAATCACTTAACTCACCCCAATTTACTTAGAAAGATGCATGAGAGACTGACATTCAGGCCATCTGGAGCTATTTGACTTAGTTCTCCTTATGTCTTCTTTTCCTCGGCCATGCTAAATTAATAAAGGTCCGCGGGAAGTATCATGAGATGTTTAATTCTTTTTTGCTCATTTGGAGAAGCCATTTTAGGTTTGGTTTATGGGGCATTTCTGCTAAAAAACGAGGCTTTAAATAAATCACCAGGGCAGAGTTTAAGAAACTAGAAAGGCAGTGATGCATACACAAGGTCACCACTCCTGTCAAACTGTTTCTAAAAAGCTTGGAAATGAAATGATCGCTTTCAGCAAGTGGGACTCACCAGCCTGGATTAATCTTTTTCTTTCTTTCTTTCTTTCTTCCTTTCTTTTTTTTTTTCTCTTGACAGACAATAAAATTCATGAGTCAAAATCAGAAGCTCAGTTCTATAAGATGCAACCCAAAGCATTTCCTTCTCTCAAGACCGCTTTGTATTTGAATGAATTGAGCTTTTGAGAAAGACATCCAATCTTTAAAAAAAAAAAAAAAAAAACTCCCAGTGTCATTTTCCTCCATCAACCCAACTGATGGAGAATAAATTTATTCAGTCCAATTTTTTTTTTTTAAAAAAATGGACTTAGCCAATTTTTACCTTCCAAATGTATATGCAAACCAGAACACCCTTGCAGTTGTAACTAAAAGAAAGATGGAGGGGAAAAGCCCACAAGATGAATATGTTAAGAAGAAGTCTGTGGAAGGAGACATTTAATAGTGGAAGTACTTCATAAATTTCTATCATATTACACAGAGGTGATATTCAGCCGGTTCTGACCGTTCGGGAGAACCAATATCAGAAATTTTGAATAGTTTTGGGAGAAGGCGGAGCTTCGTTCCGGCGATACAGCTGCGATCTCGGGGCTCTGAGATCGTAGCCGATATTTTCGCCCCTGGTCGGTCCTAACGGACCTAAACCGTCCCGTAGAGACGGTGATCGTGAAGGGCATTGTTCCAGGATCCCAGAGATATCGCAAAATCTCTGGTTTGATCCGGAAGAAGCCCTTTTGCTGGCGGCGGAGAGGCAGCCTCCATAGCTGCTGAAGTCGGGACAGCTCCGGAAAGAAAGTGATTGGAGTGAAGTGTGTCGGCTGGGTGAGAAAAACTCTTTTGTGCTGTAAATTCGCTAAGGTTGGAAAGTTCATCCGATATAAAGAAGAAAGCTGTGAGATTTTTTTTTGACTAAAACTGTTTTGAGCGGCGTTTTTTTTAAAGTGATGTCAAATTGAGGCTTGGGTTTTTTTTTCTCTTTTCTTTATACTTTTTGGGAAAGATTTTACTGTGACTTTGTAGGTAACCGGATTGAATTTTCTCTTATATATATTTTTATGCTCCCTTTGATTTTATGCTTCCTTTGATTTTTTAACTTTCTTTAGGATAGAGGCTCCCTTTGGCTATTTTTTCTTTTTTTTCCGTATATATTATTCCTTTTTTCTGGCGGGCGGGGAGAAGGAGCATTAAGAAACTTTGTAACACTGCCAACTAGAGGCTTGAAAGTATCTTTATGTGAATTGGAGAGAATTGCAAAAAGACCTCATCTCAAGGACTTTTTAATGTGATAAGATAGAGGGAGAGCACAGCAAAATATTATTGCAGGTGCTTTCCTGGACTGTTATCAACAATACTTGAGGTTTGGCTTTGAAGCTGCTGGAGAAGAGAGTCAAAACAAGAGCCTTGGATAAATAACAAAGTGCAGTGTGTTTTTTTTATATATACCCCATTCGCTAGCCTTCTTCTAAATTTTAATTTTAGTAATATTTTTATTTTTGCCTTTTATTTTAAAGGGAAAGCCTCAGAGTTTTTTCTTCTTTATTTTTCTTTTCTTTTTTATTGGGACTTTTTTGCTTTTCATATTTATGTTTTTGGACTACTTTGTTGTTGAGGTTGTTTTTTTTGTGTGTTTTTTTTTGGATTATTGAGACTTTTTAATTGGATTAAGGTGTGAAGAATCTGAAGGAACTTTTTGTTTTTTTTTTTTTTGTTTTTTCTCTTTTTGCTTTTTCTTTTTTCCTTTTTCTTTTGCTCTTAATCAATATTATTATTTTTGGATGTGTTTGTTTTCTCCTTTTTATTTTTTCCTTTTTTATGGTGGACTATTTCGTAATTGGATTAGGGTCTAGAAGAACCTGAAGATCTTTCTTCTTCCTTTTTTCCTGCTTCTTCTTTGGTTTCGTGTTTTTTTACTATTGGAGTTCTCCATTTTGGATTATAATTGGCTGCTCTACCAGTTGGATTGAAAGTCAAGAAGAATTTGAAGTTTTGGAAACATTGAAATGAGCAGGAAACCAATACCATCTGGCATTTCTGCTCCTACCTCTGCTTCCCCACCAGTTGGAGGACAACGTTTAATTCAGACAATGTTGAAGCAAGATAAGGAACAAGAAAAAATAACTTTACAGATGATTATGCAAGGAATCCAAGATCTCAAGACAAAATCAGATATCATTGAACAAAGAACAGGAAATATTGAACAAAGAACAGAAAATATTGAACAAAGAATAGAAAAGATTGAACAAAGAGCAGAAAATATTGAACAAAGAGCAGAAAATATTGAACAAAGAATAGAGAAGACTGATGAAAAAGTGGAAAATATTAAACAAATGATGGTTAAGTATGAGGAGAGATTCCAAAAAATTGAGGAAGAAGGAAAACAAAGAGAGAAGAAGATTGGAAATATTGACAGCAGACTAACAGCGGTTGAACAAGAAAAAGGTGGGATGCTGAGGTGGGAGATGGAAAGGTCAGAATTTTACCTCAGATTTCAAAATATAGAAGAGGAAAAAGGAGAAAATTTGGCAGCGGTAATGATAGAAATTTTGGCAGATGTTTTGGAAATTACAGAGGAAAAGATGATGGATGGAATAGATGAGATATATCGAGTCTATACAAGATATGCGATGAGAAATAAATTACCCAGGGAAGTCCATATTAGATTTACTAAAAAATCCATTAAAACGCAAATATTACAAGTAGTAAGAGAGAAAACACTGAAATACAAGGGTAAAGAGGTTGTGGTTTTAAAACAAATACCTAGAAGAGTGAGAGAGATGAGAAGAGAATATCGATTTCTGACCAAAATACTATTGGAAAATGAAGTGAATTATAGATGGCTGATTCCAGAAGGACTAATGTTTGGGTGGCAAGAGCAAAGATATAGAATTGATTCAATTGAGAAAGCAGAACTTTTTCATGCAGAATTTTTTGGAGGAAGAAGAGAGGAAGCAGAGAAAGAGGTTTTATCAATTGAGTTTCAAGATGAACAACTGGAGACTGAAAAAGAGAAAGGAGCAGCAGGGGGACAGATGGAGAATAAAGAACAGCGTGAAGTGAGATCCACGAGAGCTGTTAGACCTAAATATAAAGCATAATCATGGAGGAAAAAAAACTGATTACAATGAATATAAATGGACTTAATTCAGCTGTTAAAAGAAGGAAAACTTTTCATAAATTAGAGAAATTAAAATTTGATATAATTTGTTTACAAGAAGTTCACATTAAAAAACAACATGAACAATTGTTATTACAGCCAAAATTGGGGAAAATATTTACCTCTTTGACTCAATGTAAGAAAAGAGGTGTGGTTT
Organism: Hydrophis major; assembly: GCA_033807585.1. Taxonomy (NCBI): domain Eukaryota; kingdom Metazoa; phylum Chordata; class Lepidosauria; order Squamata; family Elapidae; genus Hydrophis; species Hydrophis major. The sequence goes on from CM066334.1 coordinate 35,805,548, forward strand.
TATACATTAAAGAGGCTATTCCAGCAAAATTGATTTACACGGATGAAGATGGAAGAGTATTAATGGTAGAAATAATGGACAATAATATAAAAATACTCTTGATTGCAATTTATGCTCCGAATGATAAACAAGAAGAGTTTTATAAAAAGCTACATATGAAAATAATTGGACTGGACTATGTTAATATAATTATGATGGGAGATTTTAATGGAATTGTGGACAATAAACTGGACTATATAGCAACAACAACAAAGCAAAATAGAAAGGCTCTCCCAAGGTCCTTTTTTAAAATGACAGATGAATTAACTTTAAAAGATATTTGGAGAGAAAGAAATGTTAAAGCTAAACAATATACTTTTTATTCAAATAGACATTTATCATGGTCCAGATTAGATATGATTTGGATCTCAACAGAACTAATATCTAATATTAAAGAAACAAATATTGAAACAAGTACCTGGGCAGATCATAGTCCAATGACAATTAAATGGAAGGGACAAAAAAAAAGATCGAGATGGACATTAAATAATACTATTTTAAAGGAGAAAGATTTTACACAATGGATGGAGAAGGAATTGGCTTTTTTCTTCAGAGAAAATAAAAAAGAAGATACTTCAACGCAAAATGTGTGGGACACAATGAAGGCATACGCTAGAGGTTTGATAATAGATTATACAAGAAAAAAGAATATTAGGAAAAGGCAAGCTTCTAAGGCCTTGGAAGATGAGTATAAAATTCTTGAAAAAGAATTACAGAAAATGCCACAGAAAAAGGATATTAAATTGAAGCTGGATGTAATTAAACATAAAATGGAATTAATAGAGAAAGAAGAACTGGCACAGAAAATTAGAAACTCTAAACAGAATTATTTTGAAGATGCAAATAAACCAGGTAGATGGCTAGCATATAAATTGAGAAAAGAGAAGGAATCAAGAAAAATATTGAAGTTAATAGATGAACAAGGCCAAGTTTGTTATGGGAATAAGGAGAAAAAAGAAATTATTCGAGATTTTTATGGGCAATTATATAAACAGGAAAATATTGACGAAGAAAAAGTCAAACAGTATTTACAGGAAGCTAATTTACCAAAGATACCTAAAGAGACTGAAGAAATGCTAGAAAGCAATATAACAATGATGGAACTAAATGAAGCATTTAAGAGACAAAATAATGGGAAAGCTCCGGGTCCAGATGGGCTTCCAGTAGAATTTTATAAAACATTTCAAGAATTATTGAGCATCCCATTGTTAGAAGTTATGAATGAAGTTATGTTAAAAAAGATGATACCTAAAACATGGTCAGAGGCTTATATTACACTCATACCAAAGGAAGAGACTGACCCATTGCAAATTAAGAATTATAGACCTATTTCTTTATTGAATGCAGACTATAAAATCTTTGCTTCAATCTTAGCAGAAAGACTTAAAAAATATTTAAATAATTTTATTCACTCAGATCAAAATGGATTTCTGCCAAAGAGACAAATTAGAGACAATATGAGAGTAATCCTGGACACCTTGGAATACTATGAGGCTCATCCTGAAAAGCAAATGGCTTTGATATTCCTAGATGCTCAAAAAGCATTTGATAACGTGAACTGGAGATTTATGTTATTATTATTGGAGCAAATGGGTTTCACTAAAAAATTTATTCAAGCAATAGAAGCTATATATAATAAACAGACAGCAAGGGTAATGATGGAGGGGGAACTTACAGATTTTATTAATATAAGGAAAGGCACAAGACAAGGATGCCCCCTATCTCCTTTGCTATTTGTGTTGACCTTGGAAGTGTTGAATAGAAATATTAGGGATGATAAAAGCATAAAAGGAATGAAAATTAAGAAGGAAGAATTTAAGCTACAAGCTTTTGCTGATGACTTAGCTTTTATTTTGGAAGATCCGCTAGAAACAGCTCCAAAGTTACTGGAAAGGATAGAGGCATATGGAGAGGTGGCTGGTTTGAAAATAAATAAAGATAAAACAAAGATTTTGACAAAGAATATGCTATTGAGACAGAGAGAAGAATTGGCAGATCTTTTGAAAATTCAAGTTACAAATAAGGTTAAGTATCTGGGGATATATTTGACAACAAGATGTAGCACATTAAAGGAGAATAATTATATTAAACTTAAACAACAGATAACTACAGATTTGAAGAAGTGGGAAAACTTGCAATTGTCATTAATAGGGAGAATTTCAACAATTAAGATGAATATCTTACCTAGAATTTTATTTTTGTTTCAAACAATACCAATTAGGCTTGGAAAAGACTATTTTGAAGATTTAAATAAAATTATGTTGAAGTTTATATGGCAAGGTAAAAAAGCGAGAATAAAGCTAAAGCTTTTGCAAGATGCTAGAATTAGAGGAGGTTTTGGTCTGCCTAATTGGGAATTGTATTATCAAGCTGCAAGTTTGATGTGGGTCAAAGAATGGATAACATTAAGGAAACATAGGTTGTTGACATTAGAAGGGCATGACTTGCTGTTGGGTTGGCATGCTTTTTTATGGTATAAGGGAACTAAAACACAGGGTTATTTTAGAAGACATTATGTACGGGAGTTTTTGTGGTTAAATTGGGAGAAGATAAAAAGACAATGTTATTTGAAAATTCCAGTTTGGTTATCGACCATTGAAGCATTTTCCTATCCTATAATCTACAAGAAGGAACAAACAGTTAGATATGGGGAACTTTTGGATGAAAAGGGTGAACTTAAATCGATTCAAAACTTAGAGGAACAAGGTATAAGGATGAATTGGTTTTCATATGCACAAATACACTCAAGGTATGATGAAGATTCTAAAACGGAGGGATTTTATGATAAACAGACTGATTTAGATAAGATCTTGATGGGTACTGATGAGAAGGTGATTAAAAAACTATATGGTTATTTACTGGGAATGAAATTAGAGGAAGAACAAGTCAAAGAAACTATGATTGTTTGGGGGAAGAATTTTGGATATGGGATTGATTTAGAGAAATGGCAGAAATTGTGGTCTCAAAATTATAAAATGACAATGTCAACAGCATATAAAGAAAACTTGTATAAGATGTTTTACAGGTGGCACTTTCCTCCGACAAGAATAGCAAGAATGTTTAAGAACAAATCTGAAAAATGCTGGAAATGTCATCAGATACCCGGCTCGTATTACCATATGTGGTGGACTTGTGAGGATGCTAGAAAATATTGGACTATAATTCGCATGTGGTTGGAAAAAATGACAAAGAAACATATAGATTTGAAACCAGAGATCTTCTTATTGGGAATTTTACCTGATATATATAGTAAAGATTTGAAATACCTGATTGTAAATGTATTAACAGCGGCCAGGATTGTATTTGCTAAAAATTGGAAGAATGAGAAAATACCATTACAGGAAGAAATTATTAAGAAAATATTGGAATGTGCTGAGATGAGCAGATTGACATTTGAAATTAGAGAGCAAGAGGATAAACAATTTTACGAAATTTGGGATCTTTTTTATAAATGGCTAGATGATAAAATACGATAATAGAATATTTAGAATGCTAGATAGTAAGGAATATCTTCATTTTGCTATTATTTTGCTATTTGCTATTATATTTATAAAGGATTTTTTAGGATTGATTTGATATGACTAGATGATTTGTTATAGAGTAAACTGGTTTAAAGTATTGTTAGCTCATTAAGCATGAATGATTAAAAATATAGTCAAAAACTTTTTTTTTTTTTTTAGTGATATTAGGATATATAAGTTTGGATTGACAATATGAGTTGTTATGTAATATAATTGTAATTGAGACTACAGAATGAATGCACAAAAATGATGAACCAACTGACACACTGGATGTACATATAAGAGTTGATGTTTTTATGTTTTGTTTGTCTTGTTTGTTTGTAGAAAATTAATAAAAACTTTTTCAAAAAAAAAAAAAAGAAATTTTGAATAGTTCGGAGAACCGGCAAATGCCACTTCAGACTGGCCCCACCAACCCCATCTATTCTCTGCCTCCTATTGAGTCCCAGCTGATCAGCTGGGTCTTCTTTGGTTGCCCTACACAGGAGAACAGAGCTGGAAAGCAGGTTAGTGGGGTGGGGAAGGAATGGGGATTTGGCAGTATATCCTTCCCCTGCCATGCCCAACAAGCCACGCCCAACAAGCCATGCCCAACAAGCCACGCCCAACAAGCCACGCCCACAGAACGGGTTGTAAAAAAAATTGAATCCCACCACTGATGTTACAGGGAAAATGCTTCCTCACAGTACACACATTACAAAGGGCACGCCTATGTTTACTTGACTATTTTTTATAGATTCCCAATTTAATGCAGAAAGAAGAGGAAATTAACTTGATCAGCAAAATGAGAATTTTAGAGAAACTAATGGGTTTTACCGATTGATGGATCTTGATAGAAATGACTCATTCATATTATTATGAAAAAAAAACAAAAAAAGTTGTAATTTGATGTTAATGCCTTATTCTACTGTCACTGAGAGAGTCGGAAATCAATGTTTCTTTTTCTTTTTTTCCCTAACCTTCCTCACTTCTTTCCCCCCTATTTCCTTCCCTCCTTTCTCCTGTTTACTTTTGTATCTTATTTTATCTCATAACTCAATAAAATGTTAAACTAAAAAAAAAAAAGGAATTTTAGAGAAACTGAAATGGACAGAATGTTAGTGGCTACTCCATCACTGAAGGTTTTTAGGGGGACAAACATTTGTTTGAAATGGTGTCGTGTTTCCTGTTTGAGCAGAACGTTGGACTAGAAAACCTCCAAGGTCCCTTTCCCACTCTGTTATTTTGTTATATTATTATTCTGTTATTTGCTTTTCCTAAAATCTGATTAATCTCATCCAATGTATGCAGAGGACAAAGGAAAAGAAAAAGGAGTTTTATAATGGAGTCCTCAGTGCCCCCTGAACTTGGTTGCTTGCTTGCAGAAGTTTCATTACTCAACAATGCCCAATATTACCTAGTTGGACAATGAAACAACTGAAAGCAAAGCTCAGAGAGCACCAAGGACTCCAGAGGTCAACCCTGAGCTGCATATATTCCCTCCTATTGAGAGGATATAAAGTTTAAACCTATAGAACTTGGAATACAATTAAACAATTGAGTAGACAACATACTAGTACCATCGTAATGAACAGTCTAGGGGATTGTTGTGGTTCACCGGCAGCAGGTGCAGACGGCTGAGGAGAGCGAGGACTCAGATGAGGGGGCAGGACCATCAGGGAGTGGACTGCTGCCTTTAGAGATTGTGGGGGCTGGCAGCAGCAATGAGGAGGTTCCTGAGGAGCCTGTGCCAAGTGCGCGTGCGTGCAGGATTGCTCGCAGGAAAAAGCAGCTGCAACAGCACAGGTGACTCAGGAGTAAGTCTGCAAGGTAATGGCCCCTCCTTCAAGAAGATATAAGCCAGCTCTAAAGAGAACGTTCTTTGCAGGAAGCAAAGATGTTTTGAAACTCAGCCTTGTGGACATTACAGTATCTTAAGTTGGTATTTAAAGACTCTTGTGTTGTGAAATATTTCTTATCTGTGATTCTTGGCAGTCTCACACAGTTTTGGTGAGGTTTGTGTTTATCAGTTGATTAGTTTGCAGCAGCCTTTTAACTGGGGATTCATAAGACTCATTAAAAGGTTTCTGTTTCCTTTGGTTATTGTTTGTTTTATTGGAAAAGGGTTTGGGTCAGAACAGGGATATGAACCAAAGTTTGCTCTTTAAAAATATTGTAGCAGTTCCAGCCAGGCATTGATTGAAGCTATATTTCTATAATTAAATCTGTGATCTCTGTGAACAATAATTAAATCTGTGATCTCTGTGATCTCTGTGAACAAGCAACATTAGACATTCCAACTAATTATAAGAATTATTAGTCTAGCAATGTGGGCGTATGCTATCAAAAAAACTACAACAAAACTCTGCTTCCCAGGACAAGCCTGATTGGATTAAACCTTAGTTTGGTTGAGTTAGGTTAGGAGTCAGCCTTTTAAATAAGATGATGTTTGCTACTGGTCATAAAAGTTTAGGAAATGGTTCAATAGCTTGTGTAAATCCACTTTGCTGAATTGTCAAAATGATTTATTGAAAGCTTTGGTGTTCTTTGCCAATAAAGACCAGCTGAAGAGTTAAGTTCTGTGACTCTGTCCATTCTTATATTCCCACGCATGATGGAGTTTTCATCTGATTTAGAGACATAGCATTGTGTGTGTTGTGTATGATCCATTCATGTTCACTGCCATTTTTGACCCTCTTTTGATGTCCCTCAGAAGTACCAAGATCAGGAATTAGCCTTCTTTTGAGTGTTATCCAAAGTAAAGAAACACACACACCAAGATACAAACGTCATTAAGTAGTGGACAACAGCAGTCCAATTTCACAAGAAAACTTCAAAATTATGGTGGTTACTTTATGTGTAGCATACTTCACTCTTTCTCTTCACAGTTCTAGGCTGCATAAACAGAGGGATAGAATCAAGATCACGTGAAGTGTTAATACCACTTTATAATGCCTTGGTAAGTCCACACTTGGAATTCTGCATCCAGTTTTGGTTGCCCCAATGTAAAAAAGATTTTGACACTCAAGAAAGAGTGCAGAGAAGAGCAACAAAGAGGATTAGGGGACAAGAGCATAAAACATATAAAGAACGATTGCTGGAACTGGATATGTCTAATCTTATGAAAAGAAGGACTAGGGGTGATATAATAGCAGTCTTCCAATATCCCAGGGGCTGCCCCAAAGAAGAGAGAGTCAAGCTATTCTCCAAAACACCTGAGGGCAGGAGAAGAAGCCATGGATGGAAACTAATCAAGGAGAGAAGCAACCTAGAACTATGGAGAAATTTCCTGACAGTTAGAACAATTCACCAGTGGAACAACTTGCCTCCAGAAGTTGTAAATGTTCCAACACTGGAAACTTTTAAGAAGAGATTGGATAACCATTTGTCTGAAGTGGTGTAGAGTTTCCTGCCGAAGCAGGGGGTTGGACTAGAAGACCTCCAAGGTCCCTTCCAACACTGTTATTCTAATTCTAATTCTTTAGTCATCTGTTTTCTGGTGCCAACACGTCTACTTTGCTTAGGCAAATTTCATCTTATAAGAATGTGTGTGTGTGTGTGTGTATTTGTGTGTGTGTGTGCATTGGACATCAACTATTGAAACCCACTAAAAACTCAGCCAAGACCCACTTTTGCAACTAACATTTATCTGAGGGGTCTTTGGTGCTCTCTAAGCTTGGTGGTTTTCTTGCAGATGTTTCATTACCAAAACCACCAAGCTCAGAGAACACCAAGGGCCCCTCATTTCAACCCAGAGCTACAAATATTGTTCTTTATTTGGTATATCATTTCTCTCTGCCGTTTTTCAGAAGTTCTTGCTCAGTATCCCTCCAGGCCTTCTTTGACTATTCACTCCACTTACCCCATGCTTGATGCATTGGGTCATCCCCAAATCATTTCACAAGAGAAAAAAGCCAGGCTTCTTTGAGCTGCCAAAATTCCGGGTTGTTAATGAATAGTAATCTCCAGTCCACAAAGCCGGTCTGAGCATCAATCAATCAATGGATTAGCATATAAGTATCTTAAGGAGCAGAAAGATGAACACATGCACACAAAAAGCCAGCCGTAATCAGAGTTCACTTGCCAATTATAAAAGGATAATTACTGTCCAGACATATCCGTGTTTGTAGATGATTATTTGATTCCCTCCACCCCAAAGTGTCTTTTGTTACCATTCAATGATGCAATAATAGGAGGCTTCAGAGGTGGGAGGAGAAAAGACGTTGGAAAGCATATAGCTCAGCTGATTAAGATGATTAGGGGACTGAAGGCTAAAATATACGATGAACGGTTGTAGGAACTGGGCATGGCTAGTCTAGAGAAGAGAAGGACCAGGGAGACAGGAGAGCAGTCTCCCAGTCCCCTAATCAGGGGTGGCATTCAACCGGTTTGGGTGAACTGGATATTAAATTTACATGTGGTTCGCCGAACCGATAGTTGAACCGACCAGCTGGCCCTGCCCACTCCACCCTGACCCTTCCAGGCTTCTCCCTGTGGCCCATTTTGGATGCAGGTAAGTTCAGGGTCCACCCAGAGGCTCTGGGAGGGCAAAAAGTTTCAGAAGTCTGGAAATGGGCCTGTTTTCGGATTCTGGAGGGCCTCTGGAGCCTGGGGGGGCTGTTTTCGCACTCCCAGAGGTCCAAGGGAAGACTCTGGACTCTGGGGAAGATGAAAACCAGCCCCCCCTGGAAGTTCCAGAAGTCCGGCTTCCTGGGGGCCTCCATAGAGGGAGGGAGGACACTTTTGCCCTCCCAGTGGCCTGAGGGAAGCCTCCGGACTCTGGGGAAGGTGAAAAATGGCCCTCCTGAAAGTTCCAATAAGCCACGCCCACCATGGCCATGCCCACCCAGCAAACGGGCAGAGAACCGGTTGTTGGGATTTTTGAATCTCATCCCTGCCCCTAATCATCCTGGTTGCTCTTCTCTGCACTCTTTCTAGAAGCTCAAGATCTTTTTTATAGTGTGGTGACCAAAACTGGATGCAGTAGTCTAGGTGTGGTCTTACTGTTCAAAAAGATGTCGTGGTGACTCTGATTCCCTTCCCTTTTTCCTTCTATCAGGGTGTGCTGAGCTGCTTCAGAAAACTTTCCCAACTTCTTCACTCAGGGTGGTGTGGTTCATGAGGAGCAAACCAATATTTCTTGCAAACAGGTGGTTCCTTTCCCCTCTTATTTCCTTCCTATATCCAGTTGATTTCACTTGCAGTCCCAAGCGGCGTCTCATTGCCCAACTTGTATTTTAGTCTCTGACTAACAGGGGCAAGTGATTAGCTGGCTCAACTGCCCTTAAGAGACATGGTTGTTGTGAGGGATAATTGAATGTTATCCTAGTAAAACAACGGGGAACAAGATGTGGAAGCTATAACCTCTTGAAATAGGCTCTGCACACAGACTATTCATCCTTCCCTACAGGATGGCTTTGTTAGAACAAGATTATGAACCCTCTTCTTTGGAAAAAACTTCATCATTTCCCACATATTTCCCACTGGTCATAAGCAGGCAGGATCAATAAAGATATCAGCCCCCAAGAAACAGCAGCAAAGACAAAGGTTCGTAATGAATTTCAGGCCCAGGAAGATAGCCCAAGCATGAATATGGTCCTCTGGGGATTTCCAAGGGGAGCTCCTCTCTCCAACATCCACCCCTGGTATTTCCCAATGGAGAAGGGGTAAACTAAAGAGGAGAAATCACACTTGCTCTAGCTCTTTTGGTGCAAAGATGTCTCTAGTTCGCTTTGCTGAAGCAGCTCACATTGTTTCTGAAGGAAGAGAAAAGCAAGGGAAGAAGGAAATGGTGGACCTCAAACCCAGGAAAAGAAAGAGCAAGATATGTTGTATGGAACATGCTGGAAAAATGCTCTGCATTAGCAACCAATTTTAATTTATTTATATTTTGCCTTTATGATTTTTTTTTACAAATAACTCAAGGTGGTGAACTTATCCAACACATACCTTCCTCCTCCAATTGTTTCTAGAACAATGACACTGCGGGGTAGGTTGGGCTGAAACAGAGAGAGAGAGAGGTGGGGGGGAGGAGAGATCCAAAATCTCCGCTAGTTCAACCACATGAGAAAATACATTGATAACTGTTAGGTTAAAAAGTCACCCCCAGTAAGGTGTCATTTTTGCAACCAAGCCAAACTGCAAATCAGCAGGGGAAAGGACTTTTGATTGAACAGCTGTGGAAATGTTAAGGGTATGAAAGAGTCAGCCGAGCTCATTCTTATATGTTTCCCCACTTATCCTGGTTTACAGCAGCTTCTATATCAAGCCCTTTGCTTGTGTTGGGACTGTACCAGATGTGGCTCACAAATTTGAGGGAATTGGTCCATCTGGTGTGCACAAACACTGGTGAATGCTGGTTGACATGAATAACGTAAGAATAGCAATAGCACTTAGACTAATACACTACTTCACAGTGTTTTCCATCCCTCTCGAAGTGATTCAGCATATAGCCCCCAACAACCTGGGTCCTCATTTTACTCACTTCAGAAGGATGGAAGGATGAGTCAACCTTGAGCCGGTAAGAATTAAACTGCTGGCAGTTGGCAGAATTAGCCTGCAATAGTGCATTCTTTTTTTTTTTTTTGAAAAAGATTTTATTAATTTTCTACAGACAAACAAAACAAACAAAACATAAAAACATCAACTCTCATATGTACATCAAGTGTGTCAGTTGGTTCATCATTTTTGTGCATTCATTCTGTAGTCTCAATTACAATTATGTTACATAACAACTCATATCATCAATCCAAACTTATGTATCCTAATATCACCAAAAAAAAAAAAAAATATTTTCTAAAAATTATTTTCTAACCACTGCACCACTACAACTATGGTTGGAAGATTTCTTTGTTGCAAAATCATCCATACTATCAAGTTGGGATGGGATGGGATGGGATGGGATGGAATGGAATGGAATGGGATGGAATGGAATAGAATAGAATAGAATAGAATAGAATAGAATAGAATAGAATAGAATAGAATAGAATAGAATAGAATAGAATAGAATTTTTTATTGGCCAAGTGTGATTAGACATACAAAGAATTTACCTTTGGTGCCTAAAAGTCTCAGTGTACATAAAAAGCTATAAGTCATAAATCATGATCATATCATACAAATACATTAATCATAAATGATAAGATACAGCAGCAATAATCATAGGATACTAAATAAGCAATCAACAAAATGGTGTAGTAGGAAACTAAATAAAACAATATAAATTGTAAAGATACAAACAACTAGCTTCTAGGCATAAATAGAAGGAGATAGGTAATAGATTAGAAGAATAATAGTAATATACTTAGTAAATAATCTGACAGGGTTGTGGGATGAGTTGTTTAGCAGAGTGATGACATGCAGGAAAAAACTGTCCTTATGTGTAGTTGTTGTGGTGTGCAGTGCCCTATAGCATCATTTTGAGGGTAGAAGTTGAAACAATTTATGTCCAGCATGTGAGGGGTCTGCAGATATTTTCAAATTATCCAAATTCATTTAATTTAGGCTTGTATCTGATGTAAAACTGCCTGGAACAAAGCCAGAATATTGACTAACATCCTCAAACTGTTAAGAAAAAATATCACACTATTTTCCTCATTTCGTTGCTCAGAAAAGTATTTTAAGAAAGCACACAATGACAGGAGTGAAAGATTATACACTTTACCCCTCAGCAAATACCAAAGTTTCCTTGAACTCTGGAAAGCAACTGCCAGTCAACATGCTTAATAATAAGTTAGAAGTTCCGATAGCACATTTTGATAATAAGGCAGCTTCTTACGCTCCTAATTCGAACACGATTCATAACAATACAAGATAAGCTTGCAATCTCATTCGGTGTTGGGGCCCAAAGATTATTTCCCCATTATCAGAAATGACAGGGTTGGTGTAGAAAGAGATTATTTTGGAGGAAGACAAAAAAAAGTTTTCAATAAAACTCACAGCTCCCAATCATAAAATAACTGCTTCTGAATGAATTTGGGTCCATGGGTGTTTCTCTCTCCCCATCCCTCTCTTTAAAAGTATTTTAGCAAATCAGATTTTTCTCCCTGTGAGGAGTGTGCAAATTATGTTTCTCATGGCCATGAATCACCGTGATCAATAACTGTACTGCTGCAGTTGTTATTGATCTAATGGAAACTTTCAGTTCTGAGAGGACTAACCTAGCTGTGCAAACATTGTGTGCCAATTCGATCACTTGGTTAAGTGAGAGAATAGTTGGAATGTCAGTGAGAAGAGCTACAATAGGAAGGAAAGAATCACTCTATTACCCTCACAAAGTTGTGGATACTGTCAGCAGAAAATAGTTCCTAAATTAGCCTTTATTCTTTGGTTGGACTTATATATGACATTAAACCATTGTGGTTGTCGTGTCCGCAAAAGACGCCAGGAGTCGGTGACTTAGTTTAAAGCTCTTTATTTTAAAGCTGAGAACCGAACCGGCGAAAAGGAAAAAGCCCGCGGCTTTTATCCTTTTCACCGCGGCGGCCGCGGCCAATGGCAGCGTTTCAAATCTCCCGCTCTTGGAGTGAGCCAATCACGGGAGACTTTTAACGGGCCAATCGGCGCGGCTCGCCTGGCCAATTAGAAATCCCCGCGCTTTAGCCAATCAAAGCGCGGGGATTTCGAGTATGTAAATTAGGGACAGAACACCCCTCCCCTCTTGGTACAGTCTTTACGTTGCGTAGTCACGTAGGTAGGCGGGGCTCCGTCTAGTCCTACTTGACCTGCGCAACTCAGTTGCAAGCTGGATTTCGACCGGAGCGGTCAAGTTTTTGGCCGCTCCCTCTTCTGTGCGAACCGGTTGGATGATCTGGCCGGTTCTTTCTCCCTGGCTCCCACCTGGGCCTTCCGGGTTGGTTGAGCTACGGGTCTCGCCGCTCCCGCTTGGTCTTTCCGAGTCGGTCGAGCTGGCTTGGTGTTTCTTCTCCGGTGGGGGATCGCGATGGCTGCGTTCCGGTAAGTACTGCTGGTTTATTTTTTCTTGCGTTTGTTTATTCGGGTATTCCCTCCCCCCTTGGTTCGTTTCTTGGGGGGTGGATTCTGTTGCCGACCGTGACCTGAGTTGGTCAATGTGTCGTTTCCAGGCTCGCCCATCTGTGGTTTGGAGCCGGTATGAGCGCGGGCCTGTGATTTGGGTGATGACGGCTGGGATCCATAGAGGGTCCCCCGTCAGGTTTTTCGCATACACGAGGTCTCCGGGTGCGAATGTTCGGTATTTTGAACTTGAGTCTGGGGGCCGCTCCGGGTTATATGTTGGGTGTAACCTGTCGAGTGGGGACCTCAGCTTCCTACCCATTAGTAACTCGGCTGGGCTTTTGTTGGTAGTGGTGTTCGGGGTGATGTGTTGTATAAAGAGGAGTCTGTTAATTTTGTCTTGGATCTCCCCGTGGTCCATTTTCCGGATGGTTTTTTTGGTAAATTGTACCATCCGTTCCGCCCTACCGTTCGCCGCCGGATGCGCCGGTGCTGTTAATGCGTGGCGGATGCCCCTCTCCGCCAGGAATCTCTCGAAGTCGAGGGAAGTAAACTGGGGCCCGTTGTCGGAAACGACGACGTCTGGGAGGCCGTGTGTTGCAAAGAGTTTGCAAAGTTCTTTGATTACGGCCTCCGTGGTGGTAGATTTCATGTCGCTTACCTCCAACCAGTTGGAGTAAGCGTCAACTGTTATTAGAAAGGTATGCCCATTTGTGGGACCGGCAAAGTCCAAATGGATTCTGGACCAGGGCCCCCTCGGTGTTTCCCACTCTAGAATGGGTGCTGCGGGTGGGCTGGGTCTAGTCTCCTGGCATCGCTGGCACCTAGCTACCCAGGCCTCTATTTGTTTGTCCATCCCTGGCCACCAAGCGTAACTTCTGGCCAGGGCTTTAGTTCTGACGATGCCAGGATGCCCCTCATGCAACAATTCGAAGACCCTCCTTTGCAGCCTGTCCGGGATGACCACCCTGTCACCCCATAAGATACACCCCTTAAGTAGCGAGAGTTCGGTTTGGCGGTTTTTAAATGTCTTAATGGATTCGTCATTGTCCCTTTCTGGCCAACCTTTTTCCACCCAATGCAAAACCCGCGCCAGACGCCTGTCTTTAATAGTCTCCCGGGCAATGTCTGACGCGGTTATGGGCAGGTTGGGCAGGTTTTCGATGTTCAGGGTGTTTGTCGTTGGTGCTGGGTCAGAGTCGGAGTCTGGTAACGGTGAGCGGCTTAAAGCGTCCGCGTGCGAAATCTTCTTACCTGGCTTGTGTATTAGTTCGTAGCTGTAGGCTGCCAGGAACTCGGACCACCTTGTCATCCGGGGAGACAGAATGTTCGGGGTGGCTCGATTTCCTGCAAGGATGCCCAGCAACGGCTTATGGTCTGTCACAATGGTAAAAGGGCGGCCGTAAAGGTATTCGTGGAACCGCTTAACGGCGGCAACTATAGCCAAGGCTTCTTTGTCCAGCTGGCTATAGTTCCGCTCTGGCTTGGTTAGGGTCCTGGAAAAGAATGCGATGGGTGCTTCTTTTCCGTCCGGAAGGGTATGGCTGAGGACAGCGCCGACGCCGAAAGGTGATGCGTCGCAAGTGACGGCCAGGGGCAACGTTTCGCTGAATTGGATCAGGACGGCGTCGGAGGTGAGGAGGTCTTTGGTTTTTTGGAAGGCGGCTTGCTCCCGTTTCCCCAAGTCCAGGTTGCCGCCTTATCCAGGAGCCTATGCAAAGGCTCCGCCGCCGTTGCCTTTTGGGGTAGGAAAACATTATAAAAGTTCAGCAACCCCAAGAAAGCCTGTAGTTCCATCTTAGACCTAGGGGTGGGGGCTTCTTTGATAGCTTTTACTTTTTTACTTGTGGGGTGAATGCCGTGCCGGTCTAGAAGGTAGCCCAAGAATTCCACTCGCTCCGTGCACAGTTGGCATTTCTCCCTTTTTACTTTAAGTCCCGTTTCTTTAAATTTGGTTAAGACCTCTCTGAGTCGGTTTTCTAATTCGGCTTCGTTTGGCGCCGCTACTAATACGTCATCGAAATAGGGCACCACCCCCTTGATGCCCTGCAGCAAACGTTCCATCAGGCTCTGAAAGATGCCTGGTGCCACACTGACTCCGAATTGGAGTCGGTTGCACTTGAAAGTCCCCCGATGTGTAACGATGGTCTGGGCTTCTGCTGTTTTTTCGTCGACCGGCAACTGTTGGTATGCCTGGGCGAGATCGAGCTTGGCAAAGACCCTGCCCCCTCCCAGTGAGTGCAGTAGGTGTTGCACGATTGGGACGGGGTAAGCGCTTTGCTGCAGCGCGCTTTAGGGTGGCCTTATAGTCCCCACAAATTCTCACTGACCCGTCTGGCTTGACTGGGGTCACTATTGGGGTCTCCCATCTGGCATGGTCTATAGGTTGTAACACCCCCTGTTTGACGAGCTTGTCAATCTGCTCGTCAATCCTAGGTTTTAGGGCGAATGGTACCCGCCTAGGTTTTAGTCGCTTGGGGGGGACGCTAGGGTCTAGATCAAAAGAGATAAGGGGCCCCTGGTACTTGCCCAGGCTTCCGTCGAAGACCTCCCGGAACTCCTGGGCTAGCCGCTGTTCCCAGCCGTCGTCGGTGACGTGGTTGACTCCCGTGAGGGCGATGTCGAGCGGGGCGAACCATTGTAAGCCCAGCAGGCTTGGGCGGTTGCGATCGACGATTGTGAGTGGGAGTTGTTCGGTGCGGCCCTTGTATGTTACATTAAAGTTCTTGGTGCCCACTACCGGGACGCGGTTTCCCTGGTAGTCTTTTATAATAAGTCTTTGGGCGTTTATGTTTCTCCTATGGAGGGTGGGCACTAACCGTTTTATCTCGTGCCATGCAATCATGGAGAGGTAGGACCCGGAGTCCACCTCCATTTTGCATGGTTGTCCTTCAATATGGACCTCTACGTGTACCTTTCTGGCGCCGTCGGAGATGGCGTGGCCGATGGTTACCGTCTGGTGGGTTTCTTCCTTACGCCGGTTGTTGCCGCCTCTCGATGGTCGCTGGATTCGGTCCCACCGGCTGTCTGATTGGCGATCTCTGGTCCTGGGCGGTGGGCTTTCTCTCTTACGATCGTGTTGGTCCCATCTGGGTGGACTGCGAGTCTTCTTTTGGCGGCAAACCCAGGCGATATGTCCCCTTTTATCACAATGCCGACAGTTAGAGTCAAAAAATCGGCATTCTGATCTGGGGTGGCCGCCGCCGCAGCCGGCACAGTTGGTCCTCGACCTACGACCTCTCCGGTTCCGTTGGTCGCCGCGCCCCGTCTGGACTCGATGTATGTCTTCTTCGTCTTCGGACGTGCTGGATGTAGAATGGAAATCTCCGTAGTGTGCGGTCGTTTTGTTTTTTGGGTCGGCCGACCTCGCCGGGTTGTTGTTTCCGCCCTTTGCGTCTGGTTTTCGCATGCTGTCAGCAGAAGTGCGGGTCACTTCTGCGGCTGCGGCTGCGGTGAGGGCGTCTGCTAGGCTGATGTCGCCCTTAGCCATAAGCCGGCTCTGGAGTGCAGGGTCCCATAGGCCGAGTACGAATCGGTCTCTTAGAAGGCTATTCAGGCCGTCAAATTCGCAGAGTCCTCCCAGGCGCCGCAGCTCGGCGACGAAGTCGCTCAGTTTTTCGCCTGGTTTCTGGTCCCGCCGGTAGAATTTGTTGCGCCGGATCAGGATTGGGACCTCGGGGGCGTAATGTCGCCACAGGATAGGTTTGAGGACGTCCCAATCCATGGCGGTTGCATCGGCCGGCTTGGCCAATGCTTTGGCCATCTGGAATACTTCGGTTCCGCAATGTGTAAGGAAAACGGCGCGTTTTAGTGGGCCCGGGGCGTCCTTCATTCCGGTGCACTCGAGGTACATGCGGAATCGGTCTGAGAATGATTCCCAGTCCTCAGTGGCGGGGTTGAAGGGGGCGGGCGGTGCGATTTTCGCCATGTCGGTGCTAAGTCTGGCTCTTGTCGGACACGGGGTTCGGTTCAGGGTCTGGATCCCACCTTCGTCGCCAGTGTCGTGTCCGCAAAAGACGCCAGGAGTCGGTGACTTAGTTTAAAGCTCTTTATTTTAAAGCTGAGAACCGAACCGGCGAAAAGGAAAAAGCCCGCGGCTTTTATCCTTTTCGCCGCGGCGGCCGCGGCCAATGGCAGCGTTTCAAGTCTCCCGCTCTTGGAGTGAGCCAATCACGGGAGACTTTTAACAGGCCAATCGGCGCGGCTCGCCTGGCCAATTAGAAATCCCCGCGCTTTAGCCAATCAAAGCGCGGGGATTTCGAGTATGTAAATTAGGGACAGAACAGTTGTTGTTGTTTTTCAAAGAAGGTCTGGTTCTTTCAAAAGTCCCATTGGGACCAGAGAAGTCCCAATGTCCAGGTTTACCCATCCTCCTGAGCCCAAACCAAACCAAACCAAACCACACTGTGAATTAATGTAATGTGTGAACCTTCCAACTGAGCCCTACAAAGAAGATAATTGTCCAGAACTAATTTAAGTGAGAAGACACTTGAGAGTCCCCTGGACTGGAAGGAGATCCAATCAGTTAATCCTAAAGGAAATAAACCTTGACTGCTCTTCTCAAGGACAGAGACTGAAGTCGGAGCTCGTATACTTTGGCCATCTAATGAGAAAAGAAGACACTTTGGAAAAGACCGTGAGGTTGGGAACGATGAAAGGCAAAGGAGAAGAGGACAGCAGAGGATGAGAAGGTTAGAGGGTGTCATTGAGACAATGAATTTAGGAAACTCTGGAAGACAATGGAGGGCAGAGGGTGGTGTGGTCCATGGGATTGCAAAGAGTCAGAAATGACTTGGCAACAGAATGATAGCAAGTATTTCTGATTGTGTGCTCCCAGTTTAAAATGTGGTGTCTTTGCTCTTGCAATTAAGTATGATGTATGAATGAGAGCATAATAACCAAAGCCAAAAAAAATTGTGAGTCAGAACTTTGGTCTATGTAACTCTATACTGTTGCCAGTGAGTGGGAGAAGAATGAGGATTATCCAAGACAGGCCTGCAAGACATTCAGGCAACCTGTAGATGACAGAGGTGAGATGTTCTCACATTTATCTCTAATTATTTGTTGCTATCAAGTGGGAGGAAGAAGGTGAAACTGTCTTTCTGTCACTGACCATCTAAAATAACATCAGATGTTGTAATGGTATGTGGAAAAGACCTTGGGAGATAGAATCAAGAGATACTGCCTAGGGAACAGTCAAATAAGAGACTGCACAGCCTTCAGATGGAAAATGGACAGGGAAAAAGTCACTTTTCAGAAGTGACTCTCCCCTGTTCATCAGGTTGTAAAGGAGTCAGTGTGTTAAGAAATGCCCAACCAGTAAAGGAGGAGGAGTGAAGCAGGGGATTAGCCTTGAATCCTTATGCAACTGCAAGAGATCCACACATTTACAAATGCATACACACAATCACACAAGCTCTACAGAAACTTATTTATCTGTTCCCAAGGGGAGCCAAGCAGTCTGGGGAAGCCAACCTCTCCTGTGTAATAGGGAGAATATAACAACCAATGGAAGTGAATGTTTGTAGGTCAGGATTGCTGTGGGCTCCTTGGTGCACTGATGATGTTACATAGTTTGGAAATGAAATGTCTGTAAGAAAACCACCAAGCTCAGAGAACATTAAGGACTCCACAGAATATAATAGTTAGTTTGAACTCTATACACGTGGATCTGATTGTTTGTTCCTGATGTTGTGAGAGAATTGCACTTTCAGATTTGCTAGATTCTACTAGTGAAACTTTACAATAAAGTAGAGTTAAATAACTTCAACAAGAAACAATGGGTAGAAACTAATCAAGGAAAGAAGCAACCTGGAAACAGTAGAAGAGAAGTTGCCTTTAGAAGCTGTGAGTGTTTCATCACTGGAGGCTTTTAAGAAGAGACTGGATAGTCACTTGTCTGAAATGGTATGTGATGACCCGGGGCGTGGCACAAAAGCAACGAAGTCACAAAAGTAGGTAAAGTCCCTTTGATTCCTCCAACTTGGCCCCCAATGTCCAGTTATCATTGGCTGGGGGAAAAAAAAAAAAAAACCTCTCCCAAGAACACTCTTTAAAGGGAAGAAATTCCATCCGAACCCAAAGTACATATAAATTATAAATAAAAACCAACACAAACCACACTGCAGCAATTAACAAGACAGGGCAGGATAAGGAATTGTAGACTTCAAAAGATAATGAAACACACACAGTTGGGAGGATGCCAGAATGCAGATAAGACTTGACAAAGAAAGATAATGCATGTTTTGCTTCCAACAAGGTACTGTGCGCAAGCTCCCTTTTTAAATCCTGTTTTCCCAGTTGCAGTTAATGAAGGGAATCAGGGCCCTTTCCTCCCTCGTAACCCATGTAACTCATGTTGCTCCCTTCTCCATTCCTCTCTGCGTGCCCTAGGATGAAGAGGGGGTGGGCCTTGGTCTTCCTCTGAAGGCCCAGCTGGACTCACCCTTCCTCAGTTTCCTCCACAGCCACCGGAGCCACATTCCTACTCCCTTTCAGCTGCTCGACCTCCCCCTCAGAATCAGATTCCAACAAGGGCATGGCATGGCATAGGATTTCCTGTCTGAGCAGGGGGTTGGACTAGAAGACCTCCAAGGTCCCTTCCAGCTCTGATTCTGATTAATCTGGTCATGTTTTCAGTCTGATCTACCTAGTAAGGCTGAAAGATGTTCATTGACTTGTTGTCTGATAGCTCTGGATAATTCTACAGATAGCCAAAACCTGATGGGGGCTCAGCAAATCTCCTTATATGCCTTTCTTTTTTTTAAAAAAAGGGGGGGGGGTTGGGCAACCAAGGCTAAAGTTCACTCTGTGATCCCCAGTTTACACTGAAATTTCCCCCCATGAAACCGTTCCAAAAGGCAGAGCTATTTTTGCTCAAAATATTGAAGGAGCATCTCTTCCTTGGTTATATTTGGGTTTGAGGAAAGAGCAATGGGGAGAGCCTTGCAGTCGAGAACGTGATGCAAATGAAACCAAAGGGAAGAGTGGGAGTTGAATGGAAACGCTTGGGCGGCTTTAACTAGAGCTGTCACAGTTTGTAAATGAGCTGCTGCTCCAATTTTTATTAACAAATGACTTCCATAATAAACATGATTTCTCTCCGGAGTTTGCAGATGAGGAGCCACAGGCCAAGATGAATTGCTATAAATGGGTATCTCCCGAGGGGAAAACTCCTTGCCGTATACATAAAGTATGTGTAACGGGCATGGATCTGCACGTTCAGACACACAAGATTATGTATGAATGCACAGACACAGAGAGAGGGGGAGAAGGAGGGAGGGAGATTCAGATGTGGTCCCGTTGTTCTCTCTCTCTCTCTTCCTCCCTCCCTCCCTCTCTCTCTGCACCGCTGACAAAGCTATGGCTCATTTTGCCAAGCTGTCACTCACCTTGTGTTCATTATGAGGAAATGAACTCCATTTCCAAACATCCTGAAGACAGAGAGTAATTGGGTTCTCTGAAGCCTTTTCACTTAATTTACTCAAGTTGTATTTATTTCGTACCAAATTAGTTTTTTTAGCAGCTGATGGACAAGGCATCAGAAAAAAAAAAAAAAAAGCCGAAGCCAAATACATGGGATAATAAACTTGGATGGAGGAATATAAATCTCTCTTATTTCCCCCCTCCATGTTCTCTCCCACCCCAATGTGTACAAAATGCTCTATGGGTTTATTAAAAAGTAAATCCTCTCATAGTTGTACGTCATGGGATACATTGTCAGATTATAACAGAATAGCAGAGTTGGAAGGGGCCTTTGAGATCATCTAGTCCAACCCCCAGTTTTCAAGCAGCAGATTCTATACCATTTCAGACAAGTGATTGTCCAGTCTCTTCTAAAAACCGTCCAGTGATGGAACACCCACAACTTCTGAAGGCAAGATGTTCGCTGTTTAATTATTCTCACTGTTAGGAAATTTCTCCTTCGTTCTAGGTTGCTTCTCTCCTTGATTAGTTTCCATCCATGGCTTCTTGTCCTGCCCTCAGGTACTTAGGAGAATAGCTTGACTGCCTCTTCTTTGGGGCAGCCCCTGAGATATTGGAAGACTGCAATCATGTCACCCCTAGTCCTTTCTTTTCACCTACCCAATTCCTGCAACCATTCTATTAGCCTCCACCCCATGAATGAGCTTTGTTCCTCTTTTTTGTACTCTTTCCAGAGTCTCAACATCTTTCTCAGACTATACTTTCAGAGATCCTTTCTATAGTATCCAACTAGAGAAATACACTCAAACACTGGAGGCTTTCAAATAGAGATTGGACTGCCGTCTGTTGGAAATGGTGTGGAGTCACCTGTTCAGGCAGGGGTTTAGACTAGATCAGGGGTTGCCAACCTTTTGGAACTCAGGGACCACCAAACTCATAATTTTAGATCCCAGGGAATCACGAACTGGTTATGTGGGCATGGCCTAATTTGTGGGTGTGGCTTGGTGGTCATGTGACTGGATGGGCATGGCTTGTATGTAAATATTATAAATATTTATATAAATATTATTTTTTTTTATAAAAAAGAGCAACTTTTACCCAAAATCAGATGAAGCAGGCAGGCAGATTGAGTTGTGCACAGAATCAGAGATTCATTCAGAGATCTGTCTATCTGCCATCAGCTAGCTAAGTCTGTCACATAAAATTTGCTTGCAAGCAAACTCACCAAATTAATTCACAACACTCCATGTATGTCAATATTGAATTTTTTATTTTAAAAAAGAGCAACTTTTACCCAAAATCAGGCAAAGCAGGCAGGCAGATTGAGTTGCTCACAGAATCCTTCAGTGATCTATCTATCTGCCATCGTCTAGCTCAGCCTCTCAAATTTGCTTGCCCTGAGTCTGCACTGAATAATACAGTAGAACCTTCAGTCCTAAGGGAGGTTCAGCTGTGCTTAAAAGCAGAGCTGAAAATCTAAAGATGAGCTAAAAAGCAAGAAATCCAATTATTTCCTGCTTCCTAACTAATCTAAATCTCCCAGCACAGCAGAACAGCTGATGGTCAGAAAAATAGCAATTTAGTAGGCAAATATGCTGGTAAGGAGTGAGTGGGCAGGGAGGGTTCCCACGGGCCATGTGGGCAGCGCAGCCTTGTATTTCCACATATCTTTGTGTTTCCGCATAGCCTGGATTAATTACTCTGGTGGTGACATTTCTCTGCAGACCACCCAAATTTTCTCATGGACCACCAGCCATGGTCCACTGGTTGGTGACCGCTGGACTAGATGACCTACAAGGTCTCTTCCAACTCTGTTAATCTAAAAGAATATGCTCACCAAAACTGGATGCAGATTATCTGACACCACCAATTTTCCTCCCCAATGTCTTTCGTATCAGCAGAAAAAAGCAGTGCTGTTTTCAGAATGTGCCGGACCAGAGTTCCATTGCTAGGCAGTTGCGACATGATGGTACAGTTCTGTGCAAATGTGTAGATCATGATCTCAGAAGAATTTGGTTAGTGATCGCTTCACTTGACCTCTGTGGAGTTAAGAAACCATTTCCTTTCAAAACACTCTTTTTAAATGCCCTGCAAATGTAGCATCTATCTTTTTAAGTGGGACTTTTAGAATCATTAATAAGTTCAGTTCTGTTGTATTTTTACTTGCTGGGCTGGTTCAGATGGATAGACCTGTGCTAATGAACCTGATCTTTATACATTTAAGTCCAGTCCAGAAATACATTCCTAACTTTCCAAAGTGGACAATATATCACAGAGCAAAGTGTGAATGCAGGGAAAAAAATCAATCGACTGTCCATCGAAGGAGGTGATTCAGCTTCCTTAGGTGTCTTGAATAATTAAGAAACTGAACTTCAGGCAACACATCATTAACTTCTCCAAATTGATAAAAGAATCTGAAAATGAGTAAATCAACTACAGTCAGGTTAGTAGATCTGGGCGGCAAAAATACCCCAAGATGGTAGCAAAGATACTATTGTAGGATCACCCAAAATTTTCAGTCCAGATATGGTAGCCCTAAACCAATGTTTTTCAATTTTATCAGCTTGAAGATGGGTGGAGTTCAACTCCCAGAATTTCCCAGCCAACTGGCTGGGAAATTCTGGGAATTGAAGTCCACCTATCTTCAAGCTGCCAAGGTTGAAAAACACTGCCCTAAACTATAATATCAGATCTGAAGCATGAGATCATCTAATCAGCCACTGTGCTACCATGGCTCTTTTGCATCCTCTATAGATATTGTTTGTGTCTATGTGTCTGTTGATGGCTAATTTGTCAGAGTGCCAGGCTTCTAGAAATTTCCTGGCATTTGGGGGGCTTAAAATTTGTTCTAGGATGGTTTAACAGAGTTGCAAGTTACCCTTGTAGGTCATCGTCCAACCCCATGCCCAAGCAGGAGACCCTACAGCACTTCTGACAAATGGCAGCCCAATCTTCTCTTGAAAGCCTCCAGTGATGATACCCAACAACCTCTGAACACAAGTTATTCCACTGGGTGACTGTTCTCACTGTCAGAAAATTCCTCCTTATTTCCAGGTTGAATCTCTCCTTGATCAGTTTCCATCCATTATTCATGGTCTGGCCTTCAGATGCCTTGGAAAATAGCTTGACCCCTTCTTCTCTGTGGCAGCCCCTCAAATATAGGAACAAATGGTTGAAGTTTCCCTATTGAAACTATGCTTAAGTCCATCCATATATTGCGAAATTAAAGAATAAGTTTGCATTCTGGACCATTACGTGTGAAGCATTCCTTGGATTATCAAAACAGGCTCCAGAAGAAAACAAGCAAACAAAACGAACAGGAGATTCATCAGAGAAATTAGCAGAGGATTGGAAAGCAAGCTGTGCTTCTTTCATTTCTCCATCTTAAATAAAAAGTGCAATCATAAAAGCCACATGGCACATCGGAGATGGATGCAATATAGGCTAATAAAAATTTGCAAGGCACGTTTGGACTCCTTGGATGAAAGAAGTGATTGAAGTCCAGAAGATATCCAGCACAGGAACAGAAAGCAAAAATCCCCTCGCTAATGTCCTACCTTTTCTCAGCAGGGACAGGACAATCCTTTTGGCATTCTAATTAAAACCTTGTTATCTTGTCCCCAGCAGGCATGGACTGAATTTCATGGGCACAATGCAAACTTTGCCAGTTAAGTATTTGCAGTTTTTTTTTTTTTTTTTTTTTTGGGGGGGGGGGGGGGGAACCGTGCCTTTGAATCTGAATTCCAAAGAGACTAAAAGCTATATAGCAAATTTAGGCTGGGGAATCCACAACCATAAGGAGAAAGAAGAAGCTACTGCTGAATTAATCCACATGCTTCTTGAAAAGGATATTGCCGGAAAATGTAACACCAGAGCAAATGAGAAACAAGACAGAATATATGGAATCAGTAACCGATTTGATGAAAATTCATGGAGAAAACAGAGGACAGCTTAGTATGGAAAGAGTTAACTTTGGGATTATCTAGTGCAGGATATGCAGTCTGGTAATTGAAACAGCTTTTCCACTCTTTTTTTTTTTTTTTCTGGTCTGCAGCTAGCAAAGTTCAGGAATATCCCAAATTGAGGGGAATTTAGAGTCTAAGCCCATGTAATTGCCTGTGAGAATTACCTTGGGAGATGGAAGAAGAAGCTGCAGCCTAGAGTCTACAGATCCTTCTTCCATTTCCCCAGGTAATGGACAGGTAAAAGAAATCTGAATCCAAAGCAGGAATTAGGTGGAGAAAGCATCTTAGAGTTGACTCTCCCAAGTTCTCTAGCATGTAAAAAGGAAGATGGGGGGGGGGGGAATGTTTTCAGATTTGCAAGATTCATCAACCAACCATGAATACTAATGCTCTCCTTATTGTAAAACTTTACAATAGCATTAGTACTTGCTTCCAGAAGTTGTAAATGTTCCAATACTGGAAGTTTTAAAGAAGAGATTGGATAACCATCTGTCTGAAGTGATGTAGGGTTTCCTGCCTAGGCAGCGGGTTGGACTAGAAGACCTCCAAGGTCCCTTCCAACTCTGTCATTCTATAGATTGGTTTGTTTTTCTTGTCTGCAGTACCTTAAAAGGCTGACGGCCAACCATTTTCACCCAAAATGAGGCAAAAGGAATTGTTTGGAGGACATGTCTTAGAATTAGAATAACAGAGTTGGAAGGGACCTTGGAGGTCTTCCAGTCCAACCCCCTGCCTAGGCAGGAAACCCTACATCACTTCAGACAAATGGTTATCCAATCTCTTCTTTAAAACCTCCAGTGTTGGAGCATTCACAACTTCTGGAGGCAAGTTGTTCCAATGGTGAATTGTTTTCACTGTCAAGAAATTTCTCCTTAGTTCTAGGTTGTTTCTCTCCTTGATGAGTTTCCACCCGTTGCTTCTTGTTCTGCCCTCAGGTGCCTTGGAGAATAGCTTGACTCCCTCTTCTTTGTGGCATGAAATGTCTATGTGGCATGTTTATGGAGATACTCCATCAGCTCGGTTATGGTTGTCCCAAAGGTGAGTTTCAAAATGCAGCTGGACTTTTGTGGGTTGTTGTTGTTTCTTCCCTGGAAAATGAACTGAATACCTGTAGTGATTCACTTAGCAACTGTGGCAAGAAAGGTTGTAAGGGCAGCAAACCTCATTTCACAGCAGAAATTTTGGACTCAGTTGTGGCTGTAAGTTGAAGACATCCTGTGATCAATCAGTTGAGTTGGAGGATTGCAACAAAGTCAACAACCTGCACACATACATACAAACAAGCAAAACAATAGCGCTTTAGCATGCCTCCCCCCCAAAAAAACCCAGGGTGGATAGAATGTGCTGAATTGGACAGACTTACAATGGAACTTAAGGACAAAAAGGAACCATCATCATTTGTGATCTCATTGGATCAATCCAAAGCCTTGGATTCTTTCATTGCCATTCTGTTGTGTGTGCATATTTTCCACACATACCCTTGCTGAATGTTTTGTGCCTTTGCTGATTCGAACGGAGTCGGCAATCCGCAAACAGCCGTTTGTTGTTTCCATGAATCCAGCATCCATCCATCCCTTTGAGAGTATAGATCATGTCTAGCATTTGGACTGACAACAGATCAAGCCCCCATCTGACCTGAGGTCCAAGGCTAAAGACAATGCCTCCATCTTTGACTCAGACGGTCGTGTTATAAATTATGCAGTCATTGCCATCTATTATTCAAGATAATTTACTTGGAATGTTTAGATCCGCAATTTGTGAGCAGAACACAGCCCTTTCCTGGTTCGGTAATGAATTTATTAGAAGAGGAGGGACAGAACTAAGAAGAAATATTGCAATGAAGACACCAGTAAATTAATCAGCCATAGGCTGCAACATGACAGCTTAACAGGAGGTTATTGTTGTCGTCATTTAAAACCTAGTCTGCTGACATCAATGTGCTTCGTTTCCAATTACTTTGGTGCCTGCAAATGTAAGCCTTCAAATTGTTCTCAAAGATGCTTTCTTGCCCCCTCCTTTCTGAATCTCAGATGTTTTTGATTGGTGAAAAGTTACTAAAAATATGTCATGTTGATTAATCTTTCAGTGAGAAATAGAGACATACTTCTACCAACTTTTTCCCCATCCCCTGTTGTGGCCCTCCAGCCACTGACAGAGCTGGCAGCAGAGTTGGACAGGAGCGAGGAAGTTGGGGAGAAACCTGGGCCAGCCTTGGAGGCCAAGGAAGTCTCAGATGAGGGCTCTGCATCAGAGGCAGGGATGGGGCCAGGGCAGACTGGCAGTCATCAGCTGCCTTCAGACTCAGACAGCAGTGAGGCGGATGGAGTTTCTGGAACTGGTTCCCAGACTGCGCATGCACAGGGCTACCAGAAGACCAGAACAATTGAGAAAGCAGGGTCGACTCAGGAGTAAGGCCACACCTTGGAGATGATTGTCCCCTCCCATAGGACATAAAAGAGGAGCGAATGGGATGTGAGCTTTTGCAGGAAGCAATTAGTTTGTCTGCTCGATTCAAGCTTTGAAAAGTTCTGTGATTAGTTATCTGGGAGCATTCCAAGTGCAATAAGGTGGGTGTTTATAAACATTCCTCTGAAAGACTGTTTGTGAAGCCTTGCAGGCTGTGAATGAATGTAATTCACAGCCATGGAAATAAAAGAGGTTTTGCTGGGACTAAGGTTGTGATTTATGCTTTCTAAGGAAGCCTAGGTCAGAACTTTCCCTAACATTTTCCAAAACTGAAGTCTTGTTCCAATATCTAAGCGGATGCCACAAAGAAGAGGGGGTCAACCCATTCTCCAAAGCATCCAAAGGCAGAACTAGAATCAAGGAGAGGATCAACTTAGCATTAGGGAGAACTTTCCTAACAACTGGAACAATAATTCAATGTAATTCCCATACAAGTATAGAAAAAATCCTAACAGACAACACAGTTCCTTCAACACAGCAAACCTTGTAGAATCTGCTGCTGAGAAACATAACCGATCCACAGCTGGAAAAGTTTGAATGGCATGCTGTTTGATATTAAAGACAGATCTGCTTCAGAAAAAGTTTAAGGAAAGAGAAAGTTGGAAAGCCAGCTCCAAAGGAGTTTGCCGTCTCTTATTTCAACCAATTCCTTAATCAATTCCACTCCAAGAAAATCAGAAAGCGATGCCAAGCTGAGATGTACTTCACAAGCCTCCTGCTGATTTTGGTCCAGAAAAATCTATCTTTTATTCCTCACATGAGTCATGCTACTTACGAACAACAGAGATAACTCATACGTGAGTCTCAGAATCAGAATGTAAGATGTCCAGTAAAAACACTGCAGAAGAGGTTTCAGCTGCTGAAAACTTCAGAGGCCAAGTTGAAAAGCTGAAGACTTTCTTTAAATGAAGGAATGGTGGGGATGAGCAAAGAGGAAATCTCATTCAGGTAGTCCTTAACTTACAACAATTTGTTTAGTGACTGCTTGAAGTTATAATGGCATTGAAAAAAGTGACTTATGACCACTTTTCACACAACCATTGTAGCATCCTCAGGGTCGCAAGATCCAAATTCGAACCCATGGCAATTAACTCATATTTATGATGGTTGCAGTGTCCTGGGATCATGTGATCCCTTTTTGTGATTTTCTGACAAGCAAAGTCAATGGGGAAGGGCGATCTACTTAACAACCATGTTACCAACTTAACCACTACAGTGATTGACTTAACCATGGTAAGAAAGGTCATACAATGGGGCAAAACTCAATTAACAGCTCTCTAATTTAGTGACAAAAAATGTAGGCTCAACTGTAGTCATAAGTTGAGGACTACCTTTACTTCATATACCAGCAACTTGAACTTTTCTTCAGTATCATTCCTTTATTCTGGAGCTTATTTAGGAAACATATTTTCCTTACTTGCCTGTATGTATTATACATTATTTTATAAATCAACTAAATAAGGAAATCACAGCAGGCCATAAGCACAGTGGTATCTTGGTACTCAATTGCTTTGAAACTCATAGAATTTAGTACTCAATGTAGTTTGACATGAAAATTTTGTTCCAATATTCAACATTTGTTGGTACTCAACATATTTTGATGTGAACATTTTGACCCAATATTCATCATTTGTTTGGTACTCAACACATTTTGATGTCAACATTTTGTCCCAGCATTCATCATTTGTTTGGTACTCAACATACAAGCTAGAACTTGTCAGGGTCAGCTCCCTTGTGATTCACAATATTATTCCTTATGGGGAAAAAATTGTTTGGTACTTATTGCTTTTGCTACTAATCATGTCTCCTGGAATCAATTAACAATGACTCCCGAAGTACCACTGCACATGCATACATAACCAACTCAATGGGTTGTGTGAATTAAGTGTTCAGGGTGTTTAAATGATTAGTTATGTATGCCATATGAACTCAGGTAGCCTCAGAAAATCATGGCAGACACCCAACAGCACAATCGGCACAACAGCGCAATGGAAGAAATAAATCCTCAAAGTTCTCATGTTGTGGTACAGAAGCACAGAGTACTTTTCTGATCATAAACCAATGTGCAGGTATTAATCAAAGCCTCATCTTGAGGCATAGGCAGATGTCCAATTAATTTGGTGTGAGACAAGAGCAGATTGGGTCTTCAGACTTCAGGGACAGGAAAGGGGCAGGAAAGCGCCGTGGTGGAGAAGATGCATTTTTACAGAGGAAAATTGGACTATTATAACCCAGCAAAATCAATAAACGTTCAATTCTGTATTCTTCAATTCTGCAGGGAATTGCTGGGACTGGTTATGAAGAACTACTTTTGTCTGCCGCAGAAAAGATGTTTCTTTTGGCTGATTATTAAGGCACCTGAGGTGCTCAGGAAAACATCGCCTACACTTATTCATGCACAAACACACACTTTGCTGCCCTAGCTCAACTGCATTAGAAAACCCAGAAGCCCAAGGATGACATGTAAACAATTCTCACGCCAAGTCACAGAGACTAAAGATAAGTAGTCTTCAAAACCAAATAAAATAGCAAATCTCACCATTCAGAAGTCCAGGAAAAGCCCAAAAAGGGAGCAGATGCTTGTTTGATCAAGTATGTGTTTACGGTCAAAAGCGACAGCTCTTTGCCAGTATTCCTGGAGCGGGGAAATTGCTGGCAAGCCACACCACAGTTCCTTTGCAAAATCCTTACCTGCTTCCTCTCTGTGCCCCATCCTTCACCCCAAAGGCTGAAATTGAAATGGGACAGCTCCAGCTTTTCCTAACCCTGCAGCTGATCTTGGTTAAGAGTGTTCTTCGCTGGAAGTTAGCCTCGGAGTTTGAGTCCAAGGGAGCAGCAAAGGGGACCAATTTCCACATTCAAGCTCCTCTTCCTTTTGTAAACAACAAATGGAGAAATATTCACTAGGGGGTTACAGAAACTAGAAAAACAGAGATGGGCACATGGGAAACATGTCGATTCAGACAGGACGTACGATGTCTAGGGCCCTCTGAGAGAAGGTTGAATATGGGATTGGCTGCAGCCAATAATGTCCTGGAGCAACTCATTACAGTGCCTGCCATGGATGGTATTTGTTCTCTTGTTTGACCATTTTTCAAGCTGTCACTGCCAACTCCATAATACCTTACTCCCTATGTTGCGCTGACTTCAATAATCCCAAAGGTTAGGGTGCCAGAGGACATTTGTTGGGCTTGTGCATAACGGATAGTACCGCCAAGAAATGTACAATAACCAATCAACAGATTGACAAAGCTGTGTTCCATGGGGATCTCTTTTTCCCAACCACTAGATATTCTAATTTAAAGGAATCATGTGAATCACTGTTTAAAAGATATCGTTTGTTCATCTTCACCAGTATTGGCTCCTTTTTGAACGCGACCCAAGTTTGCATAGATGAAGCATGGTTTGAAAAAGGAGAAAAAATTGAATAAGACAACCAAAGTGGCGCACGAAATATAAATCAATCCATGAGATTCAAAACTCAACATTCCTGAAATCAAGGAGAGAAGCAACCAAGAACTAAGGAGGGATGTCCTGACAGTTGGAATAATTCACCAGTTGAACAACTTGCCTCCAGAGGTTGTAAGTTCTCCAACACTGGAAGTTTTTAAGAAGAGATTGGGCAGCCATTTGTCTAAAATAGTATAGGGTCTCCTCCTAGAGCAGGGGGTTGGATTAGAAGACCTCCAAGGTCCCTTCCAATTCTGTTATTCTGTTCTATTCTGATACAGACAAGCCTTGACTTACACCGTTCAAAATTACAACGGCACTAAAAAAAAGAGACATATCTGCCCATTTTTCACACTAAATGACCATTGCAGCATCCTCATAATCACAGGATCAAAATTCAGGTGCTGGGCAACTGGTTCATATTTATGATGGTTGCAGTGTCCTGTCATTAGTCAAGGGGGGTCATCTTTCTGCATCAGGTTTTTGGTCACCACATTACAAAAAAATATCTTGAGACTTTGGCAGAAGTGCAAAGAAGAGCAACTAAGAGGATTAAAGGCCTGGAGACGAAAACACAGGAAGGACAATTGCAGGATTTGGGTTTGGCTAGTCTAGAGAAAAGAAGGACTAGGAGGTGACATGATAACAGTATCCCAATATTTGAGGGGCTGCCACAAAGAAGAGGGAATCAAGCTATTCTCCAAAGCACCCGAAGGCAGGACAAGAAGTAATCAGGGGTGGAATTCTACCAGTTCACACCGATTCGCTACAACCGGTTGTTAACATTCTAAGCAGTTCAGAGAAATGGTTGTTAGAAGAAACTACTGGGCTAATCCTGTAAGGAAGGCAGGAAGGAAACATTCTGGTGTTGCTTACAGAAACTGCCTCTCCGTTAACCCTTATTACATTCTTGGCAGGACTAGACTTCCTGTCTCTGGAACTTCTCTGGAGTTTTTTTCCCCTCTGCTAGTACTTTGCTTGTGTGGAGTGACCATTCAAAGTTCAATGGCACTGAAAAAAAGTGACTTATGACCATTTTTCACACTTACGACTGCTGCAGCATCCCCACAGTCTTGAGAGGCCAGGTGAGGAGATGCATGCCTCAATATGAGTGATATTAAGTTGGCCATGCCCAGCCAATAACTTGACCACCAAGCCACAATCACCAACTTAGCCATGCCCACAGAACCGGTTGTTAAAAAATTTGAATCCCACCTCCCCAGGAAGTAATGGATGGAACCAATCAAAGAGAGAAGCAACCTGGAATTAAGGAGAAACTTCCTAACAGCGGGAACAATTAACCAGTGGAACAGCTGGCCTCCAAAAGTTGTAAGTGGTTCATTACTTGAAGTTCTTTGGAAAAGACTGGACATCCATTTGTCTGCAATGGTATAGGGTCTTGTGTTTGAGCAGGGGGCTGGACTAGAAAACCCTCAAGGTTCCTTCCAGCTCTATTCTGATTGATTGATTGACTTTCTGTCAAGCAAAGCAATGGGGAAGCCAGATTCATATAAGAACTGTGTTACTAACTTAACAACTGCAGTGATTTGGAGCAATAAGGTTCATTAAACGAGGCAAAACTCACTTAACAACTATCTCATTCAGCAACAGATATTTCAGGCTCAATTGTGGTCATACGTCGAGGACCATCTGTGATGAATTTTGGCGATCCATGGCCTAGGGAAGATTCAGCCAAGATATATTTTCACCTAAACGGTTTGTCATGATAGCTGTTTGATTGAGCTTCCTGCAAGCCAATATTTCTATCATCACCCCCAAGCTTTAATTAGAAGATATTAATGCTGCTTTACCTTAAAGGATTGTAATAATCACCAGAATAATAAAAATGAAATTCTTTATCTACTGTAATATGTTTTTTAAAAAAATATTGCACGCATCTCATAAATTGATACTGAAGTATAATCACAACAAATATGCTCTATGACTTTCTTCCATAATGGGAAGAATAAGAGATTTTTACATCCTGACCCCTCTTTATTGAACATAAAGGAGAGAGAGAGAAAAAATACATTAGTAGAACCTGCCAAAAGAATAAAATTGGCAACCTGATTTTTTCTGATAAAGGCACCGGCAAGGGCCAATTCTGCCATCATAAATATCAGTTTAGCAAATTATTCTGTGCTCAGGGGAAGAATATAGGGAGTCAATCATAATAACATTGACAAGGGAGAGCATTTCACAACATTTAACTGTGCTTTGTGGAACTTGCCTATCTTTTTTCTCTCATGCAAACTCCTTCAAAGGGATGAAAGCAGGAGGGATGGATTGGGAAAGTAGACAACATAGGCCAGTTTTCAATGAACAAGTTTCATTGGTCAAAATATCATTTTTTTCCCCCCATGCAATATAAAAGAGGAAGGAAGATAATTCTGAGCAACAGGAAAAACACTGAGCTAAAAGCTGAAAGAATGTCAGTGCTGGTTCCACACGGAAGACAGCTGAGTGATGTTGAGATAATACAGTAAGCCTCTCATATCCTTAGGAAGAATGGAAGAACAAATCACTTCACAAATCTAGAAGGCCACCACCTCTTCTTGGTTAGCAAAGTAACATTAACTAGAATGTTACTTTAAGGCTTGTGGACTGCAACTTCCAGAATTCCCCAACTAGACGTGAAGAAATGAAGATATTAAAGTGCTGGGGACTTTAGAACTCAAACAGACAGGTACCTGTTGCGTAACACACCAGACTTAACAACAGTGGACAAGTCTGAATAGTGAATGTTGTATTATCTGGACAAAGCAGAATAGAAGAGAAAGAACTGGAGAACGCAACAAAATAAGAAGACTTGCAAGAAGAAGCCATAGAGATTGAAAAAAGACCTGAAAGCATGAATACAACAGATGATTCCACCAGACTCTCAATTATTTGGAAGCCTGCACTCACAAACAAAAAAAATATCCACACCATAAGCCAGGCAAACACCTGGCACAAACAGTTCCCCCCTGATACCTCCAGCTCAAACACACCCCAATCAGGCACCCAGGTGAAACCTAGCTTCCTAACAAATGATAGCCGTCCATTTACTCGGAGCCAAGCTGCACTAAAAGCCTCCAATACAGGAACACAATGTTGCCAGCCAATCAAGACACAAAAAAGCCACAAAACAGAAGAAATTAGAAACATCAATCAAGCAGAACACAGCAAACTCTAAGACCAATACACACAGACCAAGACTCCCAACCAATCAGGATGAAGAAAAAACCATTCTGGCACAGCAGTAGGCTAGCCCCAAATTTAAAACTGAAACAACTGTAAAAGTCTGACTCACAGATGAACACAATACAGAAGCCTGATGATGGCAGATGAATTCTACAACTTTAAAAGCACAACTATAATGATGTGGGAAAATACATACATATATATATATATCCATATATATATATGGATCTTTGGTTATTCGGGTTTTCTCAATCTTACGCGGGAGAAAACCCGAATAACCAAAGATCCATAGACAAATACCCGCGAGATCCTCAGAAAACATATATATATATATATATATACACACACACACACACACACACACACACATACACACACACATATATATCTCTATACACACACATACATACATACACACACACACATATATACCCCACCCACTCTCAACTCCATGTGGTCAGCTGTCCAGAATCACCCATGTGCTTCTGCTTCCTCAATTAATAGACCCTCTTTCCAATCAGCCTCCATTTTGTCTCCAGTGCCTTTCTCCCAGCTTGGAACAGAACCAGGTGGATATTTCTTCCAACAAATAGATAGGGCACATGATGAAAATCACATGAAACAATAACACATCCCAAAGCAACACAGACAGTTCCACGAGTCATTAACAATTTGTTTAAGTCAGTAACTAAGTGGTGTTAGTTTAAGTATAGGCAATTTATCCAAACTCATATCAGACTGCTCTAATGGTTATGGTGTTTTAATTCTCACTCCCAAGAATGCAATTAATAGTTCACAGTATCTGCCTGTATTTTCTTTTCTGATCTGCCAGTAATAGAATTTAAAACCATGTGGGTGGTTTCTCCTTTGATTTTTATAACAATTAGGTAATATGTTCAGATTCAGTGTTCTTTTCTCTTGCCTAATACACCATGATTGCCTTTTCCCATGATTGCCTTGGTGCAGGCTGCATTTTCGACTATGACAGTTAATTGTTAATTCTTGGATTCTTGCCAATTAAATTACACCTGCCATGCTGAAGCGAATAAAGAAAGCAATTTATCCCTGTGTATATCTAATTTTTTACTTACTAGATCTTGACCATGTGGTGTTTAGCAGTCCAAATCTGGTACACTTAAGGCAGGGGTACCGAACCCAACCCAACCCCCTCCCCTAATTGGCAGACTGGCACTGGGCCGCAGCATGCTAGAACCCAGGCCATGCAAACAAGCAAAACCCCCATCACCAGGATGCAGGCAGCATTGAAAACCACACCCTCTTTGGTCTGCAGGTCTTGGGGGGAACTATCTCCACAACACTGGTGCCTCCTGCCTGGTGACCAAAAGACTGTGGACTTCGGATACAGAATTAAATACACAGGGATAGTCGTATTATTTTTAAAAACTTTTTTATTTTTTATGAGTAGACTAGGCTAGGAGCAGGGGAAGGAAAGGAAAGGGAAGGAAAGGAAAGGAAAGGAAAAGAAAGGAAAGGAAAGGAAGGGAAGGGAAGGGAAGGAAGGGAAGGGAAGGGAAGGGAAGGGGAAGGAAAGGAAAGGAAAGGAAAGGAAAGGAAAGGAAAGGAAAGGAAAGGAAAGGAAGGGGAAGGAAAGGAAGAAAAATAGGAGAGGAGAGGAGAGGAAAGGAAAGGAAAGGAAAGGAAAGGAAAGGAAAGGAAAGGAAAGGAAAGGAAAGGGGGCAAGGGGAGGGTGAAGGAGAGGAGAGGGTGAAGGAGAGGAGAGGAGAGAGTAAAGGAAAGGAGAGGAAAGGGGGAAGGAGAGGAGAAGAAAGGAAAGGAAAAGAAAAAAAAGAAAAGAAAAGACTTGCAAGACTGAGCAGCTAGTTTTGCAGTTTGGACTTTGAATGGCTAACCAATCTCTCTGCTGCATCAAATCTTTACTACCTGCACCCTAATTTTTATCTCTCAAGCTCTTGTTCTCTGGAGGATAAACTAGAGTCCAGCTTACTTGGGTTTTGGTTTTGACTTGGGCCTCACTTACTGACCATCCAGACTTGTTTCCTTCTGGTCATTCATTTCCCTTCCAGGTTTTGAAATACACGGCCATGATTTTGCTGTTTCTCAACTCAAATCCTGAGCCATGGTTTTATTTGTATTTCAGACCTATCCCAAAATGAAAAGCTATTCACATTTTAGAGACCAACACCTTGGATTCCAGTGTGCAAAAGGAAGGTTAAAAGTGAAAGCATTAAAAAAAAAATCTAGATCATGTTATGGATACTCTTAAAAGGGCTTATCTTACTAAAGCATCCAAAAGATAGATGGATTGAATAAATATCCCAGCAATCTGAATTTGAAGAAGACCAAATAAAAAATAAAAATTGGGGAGCAGCTGAGGATCCCTCTTGGAGGAAAGTAGGCAGTCCAGAAATGTGATTACTAAACAAACCAACAAACAAAGTACACATTATATCACTCAGCAACTCTTTAAAATAGCTGCATCATTTATGTGTGCATTCCTAGGAAAAATGCAGCTGCTTTAAGAAGATGCCCACAAATAAAATAAGCTAGTGTCCATCTGCTTGTAATAGATATATCTGCAAGTACTATGTAGGACTAGCAGGATGTTTGTGTATCCTTGCAAGTGTGTGTGTGTGTGCGTGTGTGTGTATGCCAACAACCTAGACTGATCCTTCTCCAAATAAGCCGGCTGGCTTTGAGTGAATAAAATTACCTCCTAATCAAATGCACCATTAAAACTACAGACATTAGAGCTAGACATTGACAGCTTTATGAGTGAGACATTTAAAGTTAATTAGGATATAGTGCTTTTGTAGTTCATGTAGCACCAAGAGGGTAGTTTGATGGAAGCTAAACAATAGCATCATTCAATTCTCTGCAGCCATTATTGCTGTCCAGGGCCGTTTTTGGAGCACCCGTTGTGGTATTCATGCCCACATGAGCGCACATTGAGCGAAGTCTGCCAAATCCAGCTTGGCATCTCGGTTTGTATTCTCTCTAATGCAACCAGCTGGCAACTTCAGCTGGTTGCATCTGGTGGAAAATAGCAGGACATTCCCCTGCTGAAACTTTGGAAAGCTTCAAAAGCGCGGGTTGGACATGACACTCATGTGTCATGTGTTTTTTTTTAGGAGCTGTGTGAATTAATAGAGAACAAAGTAGTCTTAACAAGCGAAAGCCACTGATGCAACTCTCTTGAACTACCTTTAATGGAACTCCCTAGATTTGTGATGCCTGCTGTTCCCTCCAGCAGCTGGCACTTAAGAGCTGCTTATATTG
Organism: Hydrophis major; assembly: GCA_033807585.1. Classification (NCBI taxonomy): domain Eukaryota; kingdom Metazoa; phylum Chordata; class Lepidosauria; order Squamata; family Elapidae; genus Hydrophis; species Hydrophis major. The sequence goes on from CM066334.1 coordinate 35,841,805, forward strand.
TCAAAGCAATGAATGGCAAAGTCCATTAGTGTCCGCAGGCAAGCAAGTCATGCTTTCTGGCTAGGGAACAATGTAAACCATTGCATAAGATTAGAAGAAATATATTACGATGAGAGTCATTGGGTGTGACAGACTAGAATAGCTTCCCCTCAGCTTGATAGAAAGCTGGCTCGGAAGGGAGAAGATATTCAATGTATCAAGGAGAACATCAAGTTGAGAAATAAGGTACTGGAATACTGCAAGCCTTTAATGCCTCCATCTCAACCCACCAGAAGTGAAGCCCCTTCTTATCATGGTGGCTACCTTTTGAAGACACTTCATCTGTGTGCATCTTTTTCTAAAATGTGGCCCTTGGAAATGGACACAAAATTTTAATTGTGGAAATGGACACATAGTCTTCGTTGTGGAAGTTGGCAATTTCCAGGGTCAATTACGTTGAACGGAGAGGACACTCTAGCAGGGATCTTCAAACTTGACAAGTTTAAGACTTGTGGACTTCAACTCCCAGAATTCTCCCTCCAGTCATGTTAGCTCAGGAATTATGGGAGTTGAAGTCCACAAGTCTTAAACTTGCCAAGTTTGAAGACTCTTGCTCTATAGAATGCAGCAGAGGTGGTATTCAGCAGATTCTGACCATTTCTGGAGAACCCCTAGTGGAAATTTTGAGTAGTTCAGAGAACCAACAAATACCACCCCTGTGGAGATTTTACAGTATCCTTGCCCTGCCACGCCCACCAAGCCATGCCCACAGAACCGGTAGGAACATTTTTTGAATCCCACCACTGGAATACAGGATTAAAGAACCTGCAAGGAACACCAGACTTAAAAATGCAAGAGAGTAGACTTTGCTGAACACCAATCACAAGGGCCAAATCACAAAATTAGTCCTAGAGAACATCAGCACCCTGGTGTGACGTAACACATATTTCCTCTGAATTATTCATGATGTCATAGGAATTTATAATCAACCACGTAATTTAAAACAAAGGATAACAGCTATTCTCTACATGGCAGTTGGCTACTGATTGTGGCCGTTCCACACCATTGAACAGAAGCAATATATGAGGACGTGACATCTGTTGCCAGCTTTGGTTTCAGATCTGCTCAGAAGAAGTTACAATACGGCTAGCAAAATGTCAGTATGTATTCAGCCTTACATAGCATAACCCCAAGCGGTTTCACCAACAAATTCTGCATGGTTTACAAACCAGCGAACCTACATTTTATAGCTGTTGCTGTTGATCATTTTCTTTTTAATGTATAATTTTAAAATATACACTTCTCCCTCTTCCTCTCTCCCTCTTCTTTTAAACATATTTTTGAGTGGATTTTCATAGGTGATAATGGAATTTGGTCACTGCTGTCCATATTTGTGTCTATTCTACTCCTAACTGGGAATCCACAGTGAATTTCTTTTATATCTCTATCTTGGGTATGGTTCCTTACAAGTATATCTGGTTGAGATCAACTCTTTTCTCTCCTTGCTCATTTTTCTCACCCCTTTCACCCTCTGTTCCACCAGACACTTGCACGCTCATTGTCAGTGTTTTTCATCCTTGGCAACCTTAAACTTGATGGACTTAAACTCTCAGAAGTCCCCAGCCAGCTACCGACATAGCTTAACCAAGAGTTGCCAAGATTGAGAAAAACTGAGCTAGCCTGACATTTCTTTGTGTGGTCTTTGGTGCTTTCTGAGCTTGGTTGTTTTCTTGCAGAGGTTTTATTATCATAATAGATAATCAGAGTTGGAAGGGACCTTGTAGGTCATCTAGTCCACACACCCCGCCCAAGAGGGAGACCCGACATCATTTCTGACAAATGGCAGTCTAATCTCTTCTTGAAAATCTCAAGTGATTATCAAAGTATTTAACTTCATCAGTGCTAGAACAAATCCCATTCTCTCCTGGCACTGATGATGTTACCTAGTTTGGTAATGAAACTTCTGCAACAGTGGTGGGATTCAAAAAAATTTATTACTGGTTCTGTGAGCATGGCTTGGTGAGCATGGGAGGGGAAGGTTACTGCAAAGTCCCATTCCCTCCCCACCCCACTAACCTGCTTTCCAGCTCTGTTCTCCTGAGCCTCACAATAAAAGAAGACCCAGCTGATCAGCTGGGACTCAGGAGGCAAATAATAGATGGTGGCAGGGCCAGTCAGAGGTGGTATTTGCCGATTCTCCGAATCGCTCAAAGTTTCAGCTACTGGTTCTCCAGAATTGATCAGAACCTGGTGAATACCACCTCTGGCTTCAAGAAAACAACCAAGTTCAGAAGGCACCAAAGACCCCACAGTTCAACCCTAAGCTACAAACTCAGGCAATCCTTGACTTACAACCTTTCATTTAATGTCTGTGGAGATTCTCAGTCATCCAGGTCATGGCTGTCCCAGAGATGAAGCTGAAAAAGCTTCATGGATGAGAAGGGTTTTCAATTCAATGTGTGGAGTGTGAAGGATGTGTGTTTGTGTTTATTTTCATGGTCATGATATGCACTGAAGATGGTGCTTGATTTTGTTGTATGAGGTGCAATGACAATAAAATAATCTAAAAAAAACTAAAGGGAAACCTCTTCAAAGAAAAATCAGAAAGTCCAGTTGCCTCTTGACAAAAGCACCTTTGGAACATTATTTAATGACCTTTCAAAGTTACAATGACATTGAGAAAACTGACTTTCATTTTTCACACCTACGACCCTGACAGCATCCCTGTGGTCAAGCAATCAAAGATCAGATGCTTGATAATGGGCTTATATTTATGATGGCTGTGGCGTCCAGGGTTGTGTGATTATTTTTTGGACCTTCTGACCAGCAGAGTCAATGGGGAAATCCTTGTTATAAAATTATCTCAATAAAAGAGAAACACAGACAACCCACAAGCAATAAATCTTACTTTAAGATCAGAGGTTTATTTCAGGAGCAATTTGGAACATGAAAAGCCAAACCTAACATTACTTAAGTCTTATATCAATAAAACCCATTGCAATGAAGTCCAGAGATAGTAGCTAAGTCCAGCAAGGAAAAGCTACCATCAGTGGCCATGATTTGAGATCTACTCCCTTTTTTTATACCCTTCTTCTTCTTACTGGATATAATCTTACTGGATGTACTTCCCTATTTTCTCATACTTGTAGGTATATTCCAACTCCAGGATACAGAATCAAATTAAAATTAAATTTCAAAACTTTTTGTTTATGAGTAGACTAGGCGAGGAAAGGAAAGGAAGGGAAGGAAAGGAAACACCTACTTGTGGGTATATCCCAACTCGCTGAATTCAGTTCCCTTTTTTCTCAGTGTCCCAGACATTTGTGATCCAAAATAATTCCAAAATTGATTGTCTAACAGAAGTTGCACATCACGAATATTTTGCTATGCTTGCAAAATCAGCTCAGCCTGCACTATAATATATTGTTAATGTGTGGCCTTCAATTAGACAAGAGGTCTACACCAGCTTTAAAGCCTATTTGTTCTTTTCTCACACACCGAATACAAATTCACAAATACAGCGATTCACTTAACAATTGTGGCAAGAAAAGGTTGTAAAATAGGACAAAGCTCACTTCACAACTGTTTTGCTTTGCCATGGGAATTAGGGGTTCCAATGTGGTCCTTGTAAGTTGGAGACTACCTGTATTCTTTTCCTGTATCACTTTTCCTTTGATTTTTTTTTCTCTGTTCCCAGTTCTCAGTATCTTACTTCCCATTTCATCAGTATCTTCTCTTTCTCATCTTCCCTTCCTGATGACACTGGGACTTCTTTACAAGCACAGCAATCAGTCAGATATTCTGGACCAGAATGACACCATAACTCCTGCCAATTTGGAAACTCTCTGTAGTGTTAGAGAAACATTACAAATAATTGTCACGAGCAAATTATTACTAGGGTACTCTCTCTTCTCTTTATATCACCTGCCTAATGATTAATCTTTTGATATAATCTTTCTTTCCTACCTAATCACCCTTTGACAAGGGTGCCCATTGTGGACACAATACAGTCTCGTGTGAAATTCAATAGCAGCAATTTCATTTCGGCCTATCATGCAAACAATAAATGACTCACTTTTCATTCTATCTATCTATTCATCATCTAATCTCCCACTGGATAATTAATAAATGAAATTACATTATTCATTTTCAAATATTGACAACACAAAATGAAACTCAGAGGTAACTTTAACGCAGATTAACAAGTTGATTGCATCCCATTCGATTCAGTTCATCATTATAGCTGTCAGGAAGATGGATCTGTTTTCCCTTACAATCATTTCTGAATAAATGTTGTCATTTACCCAAGTTTCAAATGCAAAACTTTGGCATCCCTTCAAAAGGTTGAGTGATTAGCTTCACAGCCACCAAAATGTGATGCATCAGTTTGAATGTCCAGAATCCTCTGAATATGGCTAGTACCACTTTACAAAGCCTTAGTAAGACAACACTTGGAATACTACACCCGGTTCTGGCCACCACACTAAAAAGAAAAGAAAAGGTTGAGACTCTGGAAAGAGTGCAGAGAAGAGGAACAAAGATGATTAGAAGGCTGGAGGTTAACATCACTGAAGAACGGTTGCAAGAATTGGGTATGTCTACTCTAATGAGAAGAAGAACTAGCGGTGACATGATAGCAGGTTCCTATAAAGATGAGACAGTCAAACTATTTTCGGAAGTACCAAAAGGCAAGACAAGATACAATGGATGGAAGCTAGCCAAGGAGATAAGCAACCTCTCCTGGGGTGGGCCGATCCTGCGCTGCGGCTCTGGGAGATTCGCCTCCACACATGGGGTTGGGCTGCCCTCTTGGGCAGGGGAGGCTTTGTTGTACCGGTAGTAGGGCATCATTATTAAAAGAATTGGCTTTGCCTTTGAAGGCGAAGGGAAGGAGGCGACAGGAGGGCCTGAAGCCAAGTGTCTCCACTGGGCTCCTGTTGCAGGGAAGAGCCCTGGCTGGCCATGCATGGCTGTGCCAAACGCCGCGGCATTTCTCTAAATGCCGCAGCAGCATGGGAGAAGGGAAAGCAATGGAGGCGGAAGGTCTCCCGATACGAAGTGCCCCACCAATGTCGAGGTCAACATCCAAGCTGTTGCTGCCCACCCACTTGAGGATGCAAGGGGGGGAATTAAGTCACCCCTGAAAAGACGGCCTAGCCATTTGGGGGGGGGGGGTAAAAAAAATAAGGGACAGCCTTATTTTGTGAGAAACATGATAGAATGATATTAAAACTTAGAAAAAGATATATATATATAGTTGAATTTAGAAAGGAATGAGATAATTAAAAGTAAGATTGAGAAAACTAACAGAAGCGAAAAATTATTGAAAAAATGTTAAAATAGTAACAAGATATGGAATAGAACACAAAGATGAATATGAATTGAATTTGTGTCTGTATGGAGAAGTGGTAACCTGGGACCATACTATTCAAAAAAAAAAAGAAAGAAAGAAATTTTACTTGCATTATGTTTCGTGAAAACCCAAATAAATTTATATATGTGTGTGTGTGTGTGTGTATATATATATATATTTTCTTAAGTTTTCGCGGGTACTTACATGTCTGGCATTCAGCTTTGTTCGAGTATTTTCCCACGTCATAGTAGTGGTGCTTTTAAAGTTGTAGCAACGTTTCAGCAGAATCTCATCTGCCATCATCAGGCTTCTGTATAGTGTTCATCTGTGAGTTAGACTTTTACAGTGATTTCAGATTTAAATTTGGGGCAGCCTATTGCTGTGATAGAATGGTTTTTTCTTCATCCTGATTGGTTGAGAGTCTTGGTCTGTGTTTATTGGTCTTGGAGTTTGCTGTGTTCTGCTTCTGATATCTTCTGTCTGTTTTTTTTTGGCTCTTTTTGTATCTTGATTGGCTGGCAACATTGTGTTACTTTATTGGAGGCCTTTAGCGCAGCTTGGCTTCGGGTAAATGGACGGCTATCATTAGTTAGGAAGCTGGGTTTCATCTGGGTGCCTGGTTGGGGTGTGTTTGAGCTGGAGGTGTCAGGGGGGATCTGTTTGTGCCCAGGTGTTTGCCTGGCTTGTGGTGTGGAGATTTTTTTGTTTGTGAGTGCAGGCTTCCAAATGATTGACAGCCTGGTGGAATCATCTCTTCTGTTCATGCTTTCTGGTCTTTTTTCAATCTCTATGGCTTCTCTGATGATTCTGTGGCTGGGATTTTCTATAGTGGCTAGGGTTTTGGTGCCATTGAAATTGATGCTATGACCTGTGGCTTCCATGTGTTGGACTAGTGAGGAAATGTGTTCCAGTAGTCCAACATGTATGGCATTCAGCTTTGTTCGGGTATTTTCCCACGTCATAGTATTGGTGCTTTTAAAGTTGTAGCAATTTTATATATACATACATACATACATACATACATACATACATACATACATATATATATCCTGCTCCAGCAGGTGGTTGGACTAGAAGACCTCCAAAATCCCTTCAAATTATATTATTAGATCTTATTCTATTATTCTATATTCTATGGTTATGTTGGCAGTCATTAAGCAAATCCAGCTCCCCCAAATTGATTTTGTCAGAAGCTGGCTAGGAAGGCCATAAATGGAAATCACATCACTATCATAAATACATGCCAGTTGCCAAAGGACCAAAGTTAGATCACATGGCTATGGGGATGTTGCAATGGTTACAAGTGCGAAGTCTGGCCATTGTACAATGCCATTGTAATTTCTAATGATCACTAAACAAACGATTGTAACTTGAGGACTACTTGTATTTCCTGTAAAGCTGTACGATTAGAAGCTTGCTCAGATTCTCTCTATAAAGTGATGAAGATCCTGAACATTGTTTTTCTTCTTCTCTTTGCTAATGAAAAATGCTGAGAAAATAAACATCGTGGATAGATTCTTCATTCCTCCAATGCATCACCAGAATTTCTTACTCCCCGACGGGGAAAGACAAGAAGTGACAAACATTATTTCTTATAATGTATAAAATCTGTCACTCCCCATCTTGTAAGTATTAAATCACTGACAACCAAAATTGCTAAATTATGCAGCGGTAGGTGGAGGAGATCATCTGGAGATGGTAGGGAGGAAGGGGATGTGGAATGTCCCTCTTTTCAGAAACGCGTCTTTGCTTTGTCATCAGACTAAACCATTATTCAATTAAAAGTCAGAGGGCTTCCAACTTTTAATATTATGAAAAGCTGAGTGCTTGCTTCCAGACACAAAGCCTAGCTCAGCCTGCCAGCAATCTAACTTAGGCACAATGTGGCAAAGTTTGCAGGTGGACATAGGAGGAATGACTGGGAACAAGGGACACCAATGGAAGATAAATGTTCCTGCCTTGGAATAAATTAAAAAAACATAGATCTTTTCTAAAAAAGCAAATAAAACCTTGCATGTGTATTTGTTTTGGTAAAGCTAAATAGTGATAATATAACACTTGTTGAGATGGGGACCATGTATATAGAATAAATGAATAGATGGATGGATGGATGGAAGGATGTGAATGTGATATGAATGTTTTGCTCTCGTCTCCTCTCACCCTTTCCTTTCCTTTCCTTTCCTTTTTCTTTCCTTTCCTCCTCTTTTCCTCCTTTCCTTTCCTCTCCTCTCTCTTGTCCTCTCTCCCCTTCCTTCCCCTCCCCTTCTCACATTCTCCTCCCTCTTCTATTTAAATAAAGACAAATCAAATTTTAAAACAGAAGACCCGTTATCCCTGCGGATGGCATTTCCTTCATTCAAATGACAATCGATTTTTACTTCTTCCCAGCCTGTTTTTGTTAGCATGCTGCCCCAACACTATTTGGGCAAGATTGGTCCAAATATTTCCCCAGTTTGAAGCATATGGTCATTATTTTAAGTTTGCTTGCAGGAACTGCTGCAAGGCAACAACCACCACAACAAGAAAAAGATGGAAGAGCACATAAAGTGGACGCACTGAACAACTCTCCAGGTGGCTTTCCTCCTTTTACTTTGCCAAGGTACTTTCACTACAATAAATATCTGAGTAACCATTGACATTTGAGATAATGGAAAAAAGCAAAAACCTTTTTATGTCTCTGGACACAATCATGCAATTTAAAGCCTGTGCGGGCAATTTCCTTGCAGACAAGTTCTTGTTTCAGAATGGGAGGTAAGAACCCTCAAATAAAGCAGAGTTGAATGGACAGAGATGTACCAAGCACAGGGCAGATTCATTGATGCCTGGAAAGTAATTAGAAGCAATTATTGGCAGAAACTGTCATGTGGAAAACATTTGCTTTGTTTACAGGCTGACCTGCTTTGCAAATCCTGTCACTTTCGCATTATTTTTGCCTGGATGGAGTTCAGTTTGCTTCCACCTTCCAAATCTAAACAAGTCTGCTTTGAAATATATTACCCCCAAGAATACTGGGTTGCCTTAATTATGAAGAACCTGTTGGCCCAGCCATTCCATGACTGGGTCATTGGCTCAGATATCCTTAAAACTTTCAAGAAGTAAAACTATATCTGCCATTACATTATATTTATAGTCCGTCTTTCCCCTAAGGGGCTAAAAGCAGCCTAAATGTTTGATAAATTCTCACCAAATCCTATGTAACAAGGAAAACAGACTGTTCAGTCTTGGCTGGGTTACAGTGATCCACAATTTCCAATTCCTGAGAAATGAGAGATTTGGATCCAGTTTAAATCTCAAAGTTGAACTACAAGCCATGTCGTGGGCAAAAGGCAGTCAATAAACTACATATCATGGCATATAAATTGCATTTGCGACCAGCCTGCCTTCCATAGAAGATCCCTATATTGTGTGGGTCAGACTGAGGGCTGAGAAAATATCTATGGATCCTTCACATCCTGGACAGAAGCTGTTTCAACTCCTCCCCTCAAAATGGCACCATAGAGCACTACATGCCAAAACAACTAGACATGGGGACAGATTTTTCCCTCCTGGCAGGGATGGAATTCTATTGGTTCGCTCCTATTCACTAGAACTGGTTGTTAACATTCTAAGCAGTTTGGAGAACCAGTTGTTAGAAGAAATTACTGGGCAAATCCTGTAAGGAAGGCAGGAAGGAAACATTCTGGTGTTGCTTACAGAAACTGCCTCTCCGTTAACCGTTATTACATTCTTGGCAGGACTAGACTTCCTGTCTTTGGAACTTCTCTGGAGTTTTTTTCCCCTCCTTTGCTGGTACTTTGCTTGTGTGGAGGGACCATTCAAAGTTACAATGGCATTGAAAAAAGTGACTTATGACCATTTTTCACACTTAAGACTGTTGCAGCATTCCCACAGTCATGAGAGGCCAGGCAAGGAGATGCATGCCTCGATGTGAGTGATATTGAGTTGGCCACGCCCAGCCAATAACATGACCACCAAGCCACGGCCACCCACTCACATGGCCACCAAGCCACGCCCACCAATTAAGCCACGCCCACAGAATCAGTTGTTAAAAAAAAATGAATCCCACCCCTGCCTCCTGCCATCATTCTGCTGAACTCTCTAATTCTCACAGTGCTGTCGAACATCTAACATTCATCCATGTAGTATGGCTGTAATACTAATATTTCCCCTAATCTTCTTTATCTACCCTTTTAATGGTATTATTATCATGTTGTTGTTTTTCATGTAAGGGTATCTATACTGGAGACCAATTCCTTGTATATCTAATCACACCTGGCCAAATGAAGTATTCAATTCTGTTCAATTCAATGTAATAACACCCATGACTTTTATCAGAGACTGGGTTGCGAAAGTGTAAGGCTGCTATTGGGGTCATGATCTTCACCATGCACTATCATAATTTTGACCCAGTCTTGGCTTCTTCTTGATGCAGAAGCCTAGGCCTGTATGACTTCTCCACTTAGCCATTTCTGCCTTTCCAATCAAACCTTCTGTCCATAGGATAGCTGTTGTTGTGAGGTGCAGCCCATCCCTTGCCAGTAGCCCTTCGCGTAGGTAATGAAGACCATGGTCCAGAATCAGAATAAAATAAAGCTGGAGGGGACCTTGGAGGTCTTCTAGTCCAACCCCTGCTCAAGCAGGAGACCCTATACCATTTCAGACAAATGGCTGTCCAGTCTTTTCTTAAAAACCTCCATTGTTGGAGCACCCACAACTTCTAGAGGGAAGTTGTTCCACTGGTTAATTGTTCTAACTTTTAGGAAATTTCTCCTTCGTTCTAGGTTGCTTCTCTCCTTGATGAGTTTCCATTCATTACTTCTTGTCCTGCCCTCAAGTGCTTTGGAGAATCGCTTGACTGCCTCTTCTTTGGGGCAGCCCCTCAAATATCAGAACACTGCTATCATGTCATCCCTTCTTTTCATCAAACTAGACGTAACTAATTTTTGTAACTGTTCTTGATATACTTTAGCCTCCAGTGCCCTAAATCATCTTCCTTACTCTTCCATGAACTTCTTCTAAAGGCTCAACATTTTTTTTTTTTAATATTATCGTGACCAAAGCTGCAATATTCCAAGTGTGTTTTTACCAAGGTACTATAGAGTGGTATTAACACTTCACATGATGTTGAATCTATCTGTCTGCAAGGCTGTCCATACCATCACTGACTTGTTAGAGAACAAGGAACCGTGGAAAGGTGAGAACAAATCAGGAAAAAGACGCACTGCCTACAGCTGAAAAATAGTCAGGGGATTAAAAAAAGAAAGCAACTGTGTTAATTTCAGCTCTTTTTAAACAAAAATAATGGATCAAAGTTTGTCCAACTGAAAAGGACAAAATCAGCAGAGAATTATTTTAATTATTACCTCCAAGCTTGCAAAAAAGGGGGAAAATGGTATTACAACTGAGAGTACACCCATAAAAGTGGGAGGGGGAACTATAAAGGAAGTACTTCACAGTGTCCCTTTAATTGAAATGGACTGAATATCATTAGCAACGAGCCGCTTGGAGTTTAAAGCCAATTATAATCTAACAACACCAAAAAAAAGAAAGAAAGAAAAGCCTGAATAGGTAGCACAGCATCTGTTAATCTGCAGAAACATATTACTTAGAAGGATACACATTTAGTAGGACATCCAAACAAATAGGTAAGTTGCAGGCTGAGAGGGGAAGTATAAGAAATGCAGATAATTAAAATTTGCAGTAAGAAGTATTTAAGGGAACAGTTCACACAGCTGATCATTGGGAAGGAGGCAGTCTGATGAAAAGGTCCAACATATCTCTATTTTGCTTTCCTGTGTGTTCCAAGACTTACAAAAAAGTTCATTTTCTTAATTAACATTCATTATTTCCCAGCCTGAGTCACTCTCTCTCTCTGTGTCTCTGTCTCTGTCTCTCTGTTTATCTCTCTCTCTATCTCTCTGTCTCTGTCTCTCTCTCCTTCTGACCTCTCTGTTTTGTAAGAGTTCATTCTCACATGGTCAAAAGCATGCAAACTGATTACAGATCCGGCTGTTAGCAACACAAGAAACAGATGGAAACTGCCTTCCCGTCACCAAAGGGAGTCACTTCTGAAGATTTAATTCAGGGATGTTTCTGTCTGAGCCGTGGCTTCCTAACTCCACTATCACAGCTAGAACAAGGAGAAAACTGCAATTGCTTGTCTGTGCATGCTGAAGAATAGGCAGGTATGCGGGTTTTTTGTTTGTCTGTTTGTTTCCCCCCCCCTGCAAATGCCCATGGAACGAATAAAAGGACAAGTTAATTTCAGGTGCATCCAGAGGACTGTTGATTTACTGTTGATAAGCAGCAATTAAGGTGATTGCGGATTGAGCATCAGAGAGAATTCAGAAGAGAAAAAAGAGAGAGAGAGAGATTTCATATGCTACTTTGTGGGATATTGGTAAGGGCCCTGGAGAGTGCAGTAAATTTACTGAAACATTTAGGGAAGCGAGTTTTGTAAGGTGGCTGCTCTGTTGAATGATTTACAAGGGCAAGCAGAGATCAAAGCATCCCCAGAGATTTCCACTTCTGTTTTTTTTTTCCTGAGAGATAGGTTAGGGGAAAGAAAAGCTGGGTTGGAGGAGAAAGCGAACCTGAGACAGAATGCAGAAAGCTGCGGTAAGGACCAAAGAACAGTGCAAAAAAGGAAGATGTGCTTCCACCTATCCCTTGATAGCACCGCTTAAAAAGAGGGAAGACACTTCCTGTGTTATTCTACTCAAAGGACAGTAAGTCTCTCTTGCTTATTTCCTTATGCATTATGCTCAGTCGTTCAACTGGTTGCAGAAGGTCAAGAGACGTTTGCAGTCCCTGAAGCAATGCATTTGACCTTGTACATAAAAGGCTTCAGAAGGTGTAAAAAGAAAGCAAGGGGTGCCACAAAAATATGTGCTATCCACTGATTATATTTTGCCATGAAAAAAAGCAAAAAAGAAACTATGAACCCAAGAGGAGGAAGCTTCTGGTCTCTTGGCTCACCAAAAGGAGCAGAGCAGAATCATTCTCACTATACGATACTGGTGTATGTTGTGATGTTGTAGGAGTAAATTACCATGTCCATAGGGGCTTTATCTGGGGCAAAAACTGCATCACTACGGCAAATGTTTGGCGCTGAGTCTTATCCAAAAGGATGTCTGTTTCCCCATTTACAGTGAGATCGGCACCAAGTTATTCACGGTAGACAAACTCAAGAGTTGTGACCTTGAAAAAGTGAATGTTGCAGAGGTTACAGATAATCAGAGTTGGAAGGGACCTTGTAGGTGATCTAGTCGAACCCCCCCCCCCACCTAAGCAGGAGACCCTACACCATTTCTGACAAATGGCAGTGCAATCTCTTCTTGAAAGACTCAAGTGATGTTCTTCCAGATGGGTTTCCAACTGTTGCTACTTTTGCTCGGCTGCCATTTAAACTTAGGAAAAAAATGCTTTAAATTTTTAGTTGTATCTTTGGCTTTGTTTTGTGCTAATCTTTTGACATCTAAATACCGAAGAATGGAGGTCTTCTTGTCCAGCTCTCTGCCCAAGCAGGAGACCTTATACAATTCCAGACAAATGGTTGTTCAAGCTTTTCTAAAAAAAAAAAAAAAAAAAAACCTCCAGTGATGAAACACCCACAACTTTTGACGGCAAGACATTCCACTGGTTGATTGTCCTCACTGACAGGAAATTTCTCCTAAGTTCTAGGTTGCTTCTCTCCATCCATTGTCCTGCCTTCAATCTATATCTATATATCTATATTTCTATGTAGGTCTAGGTGTGTTCGGGTCTTTTCCCGTGTAAGATTAAGAGTATTTTGGCGACGTTTTGGCGAGGTCCCACTCGCCATCCTCAGGCTTCGTGCCAGTGCAAGCATATCTATAGATATAGATATAGATAGAGATAGAGATAGAGATAGAGATAGAGATAGAGATAGAGATAGAGATAGAGATAGAGATAGAGATAGAGATAGAGATATATTCTCAAGTTTTTGCGGGTACTTACATGTATGGCATTCAGCTTTGTTCGGGTATTTTCCCACGTCATTGTAGTTGTGCTTTTAAAGTTGTAGCAACGTTTCGGCAGAATCTCATCTGCCATCATCAGGCTTCTGTATGTGATGAACAGAAGCCTGAACTATACAGAAGCCTGATGATGGCAGATGAGATTCTGCCAAAACGTTGCTACAACTTTAAAAGCACCACTATAATGACGTGGGAAAATACCCGAACAAAAAAAACAAAATACCCCTCACACATCATCACAAAATCTCCAGAACCGTAAAGCCTATAAACTTGAAATTTGGTACATATGTTCCTCTTGGCTTCTAGGTGCTTACTAAGAAAGGATTTTTTCAAAATGACCACCAGAGAATTACTATTTTGTATATTGTTATTAATACACTCTGATGCTAAGGACTTCTACTCCCCCTCCTCACCTGAAATCTGTTCCAAATGCAAAACACAAGCCGAAGAGTTTCAGAGCACCAAGCAGCTTTTGTACAAAACAGTTGAGCTAAGCCACGCCCAGGCTCCTTGCTGTCTCCTTCTTGCTCACACAGCAAATACTGCTTCAGTTCCCAAAAACTCTTCAACTCTCTCACACACTGACAGGATGCTAGCCAGATGAATACTGATGGATGCTGCTAGGCAGTGGCAGGGTTTTTTTTCCTTTATTTTTCTCCCCCAAAACTAAGCCTGATCACAGAGTTCTGTAGTGAAGCACAGGTACAGAGCAAGTTATTCTATATTCTAATTTCATGGTTTTATAAACATTTTATTGTATTTTATGACATTTCTATGTTATGACCTGTGATTACACCAATAATCATATTTTACTGATTTACCTAAAAGGAAGTCCAGAATTAAAAGGTCAGCCTGTGAAATGTTTTTTCATTGATTGGGGAAAAACATGGAAACTTTCAAAAGTAAATCAGGAAAAAACAAAGCAAAGGAAGTTGATGATACATTACAAGAGATTGCGGGAGACTGAAAGCAAAAAACTCCAGACAGACACCTGAACACAGGTAAGTTGTATTCCAAAGCAGGATGGTATGAACTGAAACCCACCAGTGTTGTTATAATGGCCTCAAAATACATATCTATGTTGACAAAATCTAGGATGCAGAATTCTGTACCTTTCAAAATGTATTTCTTATATCCCAACAATTTTTTCTGCACTCATACATACTTGATAACAAGATTAGAAAGGATTCCTCCCCCTTAAACTTTTCTTTTCTTTCAATTTCACTATTTTAGACAGCTTGGTACATTGCCCATTATTTTTACAAGACTTGGGTTCATTTTAAATCCTAATTAAAATAAAAAGCCAGGGGTTTGGGGGATTAATGCTGATATATTGTTCTAGATATTTAATATTAACATTTTCATTTGATTAGGTTATTAACTAATTAGGAGCTAACTGTATGGCTTGAGGTAGAGGATGCCATGGAGACAGAAAATGTGGAGGGTTTTTTTGCATACCATAGTCCACCGTGCCTCTTTCACGTTCTTTCCAATTGAATCCAAAGGCTGATATTGAACAGCACAAGAAATGTGATTAAAATCAGCTATGAAAATATCTGACTGGCCATTCTCACAATGTCCACAAAAGAAATCCAAGCGTAATTATCAGAAATTATTTTCTGTGTGAGTCGGACTTCCTATCATGTCCAGTGCATTAAAGGGTGTTATAATCTTTTCACAAGCTGGAAAGACTTTCTTGGTATGAAAATTCCATTTAAAGAAAAAGGAAAAAAAAAAGGTATTCAAAGGTTTCCAAATATAGCTCTCCTGTTTTCTGTATTAATGTGCTTAATGACACATCCTTTTCTCGCTCAAAATTCTGATCACTTTGCCCTTGGGGTAGTAATCCATTGCCCCAAATATTATTGGTTGTACATTCTTCATTTTCAGAGCTCCATTTAACTGTGTAATAGCTTAAGAACAAGTCCCTGCACGTATCCGTGCAGACTCACAAATAGGCAAGAATTACTTTCATTCCTGGAGGGTAATTGTGGTTCTAAATACATGTATTTCAGGAAAGAAAAGTAGGCACTGCATCCTTACGTAAGGAACTTTCCAAAACAACTCATGCTTTATGGGATATTTAACATGAAGTAGGGTCAGTTTGCACCTAACCAACAGTTGTCTTCTAAAATAAGTGGACAGTGAATACAGAATAAAAGAATTGGAAGAAACCTTGAAGGTCTTCTAGCCCAGTGATGGGATTCAAAATTTGTAACTATCGGTTCTGTGGGTGTGGCTTGGGGACATGCTGTGGCTTGGTGGGCGTGGCAAGGGAAAGTTACTGCAAAATCCCCATTTCTTCCCTGCCCCACTAACCTGTTTTCCAGCTCTGTTCTCCTGTGCAGGGCAACCAAAGAAGACCCAGCCAATCAGCTGGGACTTGGGAGGCAGAGAAGAGATGGGGGCAGGGCCAGACAGAGGTGATATTTGCCAATTCTCCGAACGACTCAAAATTTCCTCTACCAGTTCTCCAGAACTGGTCCAAACCTACTGAATACCACCTCTGATCTAGTCCAACTCTGTACTTGAGTACAAGACACTTTACCATCCTAGACAAAGGGCTGTCCAATCTGTTCTTAAAAACTTCTTTCACTGATTGTTTTCACTGATAGTTGAAGAACAAATGTCTCCTTAATTTTAGGTTGGATCTCTTTTTGATAAGCTTCCATCCATTACTTCTTGTCCTTCCCTCAGGTGTTTTTGAAGTATATGTTGTTGGACCCCATTTCTCTGTGACAGCCTCCAATTACTGGAAGACTGCTATCACATCACCCTAATCCTTCTTCTCTTCATCAGACTAGACATATCCAATTCTTGCAATCATTCAGCATATGGTTTCGTTTCCAGACCCCTAATGATCTTCATTGCTCTTCTCTGCACTCTTTCTAGAACATTTTTCATTCCAGATCATCACAGAAAGGCCTTCCATGTTTAGGACTGGATGTAGGCATGTGCAAATGAGAAGGATCGGATTTTCCAAGTAGTTCAACTGGTAGCAAAACACCACAAAATCCTGAAAAGGGAGTAAAATCTGTTGCCAAACAAAATTGCAATGTTCCTCTAATGTGGATTCAACCAAGAAATAATGTGTAATACGACATCTGGCTCTCTGTTTCTGTCCTGAACAGTAATATTCCCTACCACCCCTCAATCAAAGTCAGTGGAACATGAATACAAAGGAGCACACAACATAATTATGTGGGAAAGAGAGGAGACAGGCATCAAGATAAGCGTTGACATCCAGCACAATATTTTAAAGACCATCAACATGAAACTGTTCAGCAATCACCTATTACAGACCGGGAAAAATGGCACTCTGAAGAATAGAATCTGTGTAGATGGTAAATGTGTTCATTTATCCCAATTCATGGGGATGTTCACGGTTCTCCCAGACATTATACTGTGAGCCTATATAATTCTTGGCAAAATAAAGGAAGGCTGAGAAATTTTGAGTTTAACTTTGGACCCACACACGTATCTCACTGTTGTGTCTTCTGCTGCAGCCAGTTGCCTGCAATTCGGCAGTTCAAACCTCCCCAGACTCAAGGCTGACTCAGCCTTCCATCCTTCTGAGGTGGGTAAAATGAGGACTGTGATTGTTGTTGTTGTTTTTTTTTAATTTTAAATTTTATTGAACAAACACAAACAAAAACAAAAAGAAACATTAAAAACATTGAACACGGTACAATCCTTCTAACCCACATATTTGTCTTAAATTGCTAAATCACATATAAAAATAATACATGTTTACATTATATATATATATATTTGTTTTCTTAAGTTTTCGTGGGTACTTACATGTATGGTATTCAGCTTTGTTTGGGTATTTTCCCACATCATTATAGTTGTGCTTTTAAAGTTGTAGCAACGTTTTGGCAAAATCTCATCTGCCATCATCAGGCTTCTGCATTGTGTTCATCTGTCAGACTCCCAACCAATCAGGATGAAAAAAAAACCATTCTGGCACAGCAGTAGGGTAGCCCCAAATTTAAAACTGAAACAACTGTAAAAGTCTGACTCACAGACGAACACAATACAGAAGCCTGATGATGGCAGATGAGATTCTGCTGAAACGTTGCTACAACTTTAAAAGCACCACTGTTATGACGTGGGAAAATACCCGAACAAAGCTGAATGCCAGATATATATTCGAATCCAGAGCCCTGGCCAATGTCATCCTCAAACCCAAACTATGGTTAAGAAATATCGATGACACATTCGTGATTTGGCCCCATGGACAAGAAAACCTAAACAATTTCCTAACACACCTAAACAGCGCACACCCCAAAATCAAGTTCACCATGGAAACAGAAACAAACAAACAACTACCATTCCTAGATGTACTAATCTACAAGAAAACAGATGGCACACTAGGATACACCATATACCAGAAGAAAACACACACCAACCGCTACCTCAACGCCCAATCCCACCACCACCCAGCACAGATAAACTCCGTGGCTAAAACACTAATTACTAGAACCAAACGCCTGGCAGACAAGACACACATTAAGACTGAACTATGCACCCTGACTAAAATATTGACAGCCAACGGCTTCCACAAAAGCAAAATCACCAACTTGATCCACAAAAACACACTGAGACATAATAGAGACCCAGAAGATGAACAGACCCATGGAACAACTGTCCTGCCCTACATAAGAGGTACTACAGACAAAATTAGTAAGATACTATACAGACACCACATCAAGACTGCCTTCAAAACAGACAGAAAAATAGCAGCCATCCTCAGAAACCCCAAAGACAAAATTGACCTGGAAAACCAAGGCATATACGAAGTCCCCTGTGCATCATGCCCGGCCACATACATTGGACAGACCAATAGAAGAATAAGCACTCGCCTGGATGAACACAAAAATGCAGTCAAAAAGCTGGAACACACTTCCTCACTAGTCCAACACATGGAAGCCACAGGTCATAGCATCAACTTCAATGGCACCAAAACCCTAGCCACTATAGAAAATCCCAGCCACAGAATCATCAGAGAAGCCATAGAGATTGAAAAAAAACCAGAAAGCATGAACAGAAGAGATGATTCCACCAGGCTGTCAATCATTTGGAAGCCTGCACTCACAAACAAAAAAATCTCCACACCACAAGCCAGGCAAACACCTGGGCACAAACAGATCCCCCCTGATACCTCCAGTTCAAACACACCCCAACCAGGCACCCAGATGAAACCCAGCTTCCTAACTAATGATAGCCGTCCATTTACCCGAAGCCAAGCTGCGCTAAAGGCCTCCAATAAAGTAACACAACGTTGCCAGCCAATCAAGATACAAAAAGAGCCAAAAAACAAACAGAAGATATTAGAAACACCAATCAAGCAGAACACAGCAAACTCCAAGACCAATAAACACAGACCAAGACTCTCAACCAATCAGGATGAAGAAAAAACCATTCTATCACAGCAATAGGCTGCCCCAAATTTAAATCTGAAACCACTGTAAAAGTCTGACTCACAGACAAACACTATACAGAAGCCTGATGATGGCAGATGAGATTCTGCTGAAACGTTGCTACAACTTTAAAAGCACCACTACTATGACGTGGGAAAATACCCGAACAAAGCTGAATGCCAGATACATATACATATACATATACATATACATATACATATACATATACATATACATATACATATACATATACATATACATATACATATACATATACATACATGTGTACATGTACATGTGTATGTGTATATGTGTGTGGTACATGTGTGTGTGTATATATATATATATATATATATATATATATATATATATATAATCATTTCTTATTGTCTTGATCCTTTCTTTTTTCTAATCAACCATAAAACTTACCCCATACTTTGTAATAATCCGATTCATCCTTATTTTTTAATTCTTTTGTCAATTTGTCCATTTCTGTGCATGACTCAGATTGTTTGAGGACAATATGCTGTCTCAGAGGGCTGTAAAACACTGTGAAGTGGTATATAAATCTAAGTACTATTGCTATTTTCCTTCCTTCCTTCCCTCCCACCCTCCCTCCCTCCCTCCCTCCCTTCCTTCCTTCTTTCCTTCACAGTGGTTAGAATGCAGTATTGCAGGTTAACTCTGCCCACAGCCAAGAGTTCAATTCTTACTGGCTCAAGGTTGACTCAGCCTTACGTCCTTCTGAAGTGGGTAAAATGAGGACCCAGATTGTTGGGGGTAATATGCTGACTCTGAAAACTGCTTTGAGAGGGCTGTAAAGCACTATAAAGTGGTATATAAGTCTAAGTGCTATTGCTATTCTCCCCCCCCACCCCCAATCACTGGATTATTAAAATATTCACTAAATTATGCACATTTCATCTTCAACTGTACAGGTAGTCCTTGATTTACAACAGTTTGTTGGGTGACCATTCAAAATTACAATGACACTGAAAAACCGATGGCTGTTTTTCACAATTATGACCATTGTAGCATCGCCATGATCCCATGATCAATATTCTGATGCTTGGCAACTGCTTCGTATTTGTGACAGCTGCAGTGTCCTGGTGTCATATAATCCCCTTTTGTGACCATCTGATTTAAGGGGTGAAGTGAATCAGGCTACCTCTCATTGACTTTGGTTTGGCTGGGAAAATCACAAGCAATGATCACAGGACTTAAGACACTACAACTGTTGTAAATCCATGGCATTTTTCTACTGTTTTATCCGAACCACCAAAAAACCCTACAACTGATTTTTTTTTTTTTTTTAAAAAAAGGTGAGCTTGGAACTGCAAAACAAATGACCGTATCATGCAATTGGTGCCTTGGAGCTTTTTGTTGTACAGGTAACTATCCTGGGGACCAGCAGGTAAGGTTTCAAGAAATGGTATTTGGTATGTGTGGGAAGGGACTGCTGTGTCTCTGGTTTCATCTATCACAGGTTGGAAGACATATATTGCTAAGTATATATTGTACCTTTAAGGAATAGACTGCCGCAGAACTAAGGTGCCCTAAAGGTGCATCTGTTACATTCATTGGTCTTTGCAAACGAGACAATCGATCTGCATGTCAGTAAGCACATTCGTTTAGTGGGGTTGGGGAGAAGATAATGAAAGAGGCCAAGGATGTCCTTTCCTTCTTGGGCTTTGGGCATTAAGAGCAGTGGTGGTATGCTACCAGTTTGGACTTGTTCAACTGAACTGGTAGTTAAACAAAGGGGGGGGGGGCTCCAATCAGCTGAGATAAGGATAAAAGACTGAAAAGCACACGAGAAAGTAGGAGGGTCATTCCTAGCCTTTTGTTTTTTCATCCTCTCAGGTGATTGGCTTGTTGGAGGGACATGCGTTAGGGGCGTGATCGCCTACAGAACTGGTAGCGACTAAGGTAGGATCCCACTACTGATTAAGACCCAAAATGTGTTCGTTGGTATAATACGTTGGTTCCATAGCTGTATTTCAGGTTACGTTCAGCTTGAAGGCCAAGTCTTAGAGCAGGGATGTCCAACCTTATTAACTTTAGGACCCATGGACCAGTGGTGGGCTGCTGGATGATCGGAGGGGTTTGGGCAAACCCCTAGCTGTGATCTCTGGCTGGGCCCGTCCACCCACCATTGTGCTATGCTTTCCTTAAATAACTAATTTTTCCCCCATCCAGGTTGCTCAGGTGAGTTCCACACCACCCTGCTGTACTCACCGGAGCTGCCTGAGTCGATTAGCTGTTTGTTTGAACCAGCATTTCAGCCCCAAAATGCGTGCTCATGACCAGTGAACCCTTCTCAACAAAAGTGCAGCCCACCTCCGCTGTGGACTACAACTCTGAGAATTCCCCAGCCAGTATGGCTGGGTAGGGAATTCTGGGAGTTGAAGTCCACAGGTCTTAAAGTTGCCATGGTTGGACACCTCTGCCTTAAATACAAGGGGAGAGGGGAATCAGTAGTTACACATTTTAATATAGGTTTTAGCTTTGATAGAAAGCAGTGGAAATCAGGAACTATCCATGGACTATATAAATGCTAGTTTTGGTGTGGAATTGCCTGGCTTCATGATATTTCAAAGGCTATGGATGGCCTTCAAACAGGAGGGATGTGCTAATGGGAGAGGCTTGCTATAACAGAAACATGCTTTGGTGATTCCAATTCATGATTATCATTTCTTTACAAAAAAGAGATAACATGGGGTTCTTTTACATATATCCAAGTTGGTACGCTCCAAAATTCAAAAGAGCCAGCACAATCACACAGGAGTCCAGCAATACAGACACAAACACTAGAAGGCCACTGTCCTCCTCCTCCTCCCCCCACTGCCCACAGGAGCCCAAGTGCTGGCTATTTTTTAGGCAACCTGTCCTGTCACAGGGAACATTACTCTAGAAATCAGGCATGCCAAACTCACAGCCTGGATGCATCACGTGCTGGCCACACCAATCCCTGGTTTAGTTAAGGGGAAAAAGTCATGATACATCTAACAACAGCGTGACATCACAAGTTTGACACACATGCTCTAGATTCAGTGGTTTTATTGCCAGAAAGCCCCTGGGGAAGAAAGATGATGAAAGAAAGAGCTTTGGTCTGTAATCCATCTTCCTTTATTCTGTTTTGGGATTTCTCATTTGTTCCTAATCCACCATGCCTTCGAATTGTCTTCTAGAAATCTTCTAGAGGTGGGGAAAGCTGTAGCCATTTCTTTACTGAAATCTCCCAAAACTTGGGTATGGGATATTGAGGTTTGCAAAATAGGAGCTAAGATTGAAAGCAAGTAGTTTAGAAAAGACATTAAATCCTTCTTGATTTTGCACCTAGATAATGCAAACTAACTGTGGTGATGAATACATTAGTTGCCTTTAACGATAACATCTCAGTCAATGTGTAGAATAGAGTTTCAGCCAGCCTTAGTTTACAACTCATGTCAAATTGGCTCATGTTTTTCATTCTTCCTTCCAACGTTAATTAGATCTGGAATTAAGTATCTATAAATGTCCATAAATGGAGGCTGTTTTCCAAGAGTGAAACCTGGCAGGGGGTGATCGAATGAATCCTTGAAAATTTCATTGCCTTAGGATAGAAAATCCACAAGAATAGAAACACAAAGGACAAAACTTGCCATTGAATTAATCAGGGCAGAATCAAAACCGATGAGATAACCACAAATGGGAAACAAACAGTTGAGATAAAAGCAAGTGAAATAGAGCAAAGATAACTAAAATTTCACATTGTTATTAGGAAATTAAGAAGCAGAATGTGGAAGAGAAAATCTACTGTGTTGGTCCCAATGTGTTGGTATTTTTAAAATGTGGATCCTATGGAAGTATGGAAATTTAGTTTCATGTACATGCAGAAAGTCAGTCAAGACAAGGTAAGAGCTGTTGAAAACCAGAAGAGATTATTCTGGTGAATATAGACAACTCTGAAGTAGACATTTAGTAACAGGTTATTACTAAACTAATTACTAAATCATTACTAAGACCACATCCACCAACAGTGACAAGGCAAGCAATTAGACTATAAAATGAAAGCAATAGCAATAGCACTTAGACTTAAATATCATTTCACAATGTTTTACAGCCCTCTCTAAGCAGTTTACAGAGTCAGCATATTTCCCACAACAGTCTGAGTCCTCATTTTACCAACCTTGGAAGGATGGAAGGCTGAGTCAACCTTGAGCCTGGTGAGATTTGAACCGAAGCAGACTCCAGTACTGCACTCTAACCATTGTGCCACCGTGTCTCAAATTCCACTTCCTACTGGCACTGATACTGTTACCTAGTTGGGTAATGAAATGTCTGCAAGAAAACAACCAAGCTGAGGAAGCACCAAGGACCCCGCAGTTCAATTCTGAACTACAAATATTCTCTTCTATCAATAAGCTATTTGTATGGAGATTGCAGTAACAAAACATTAGTAAGAGATTACAGTGGTTGATAAACCTCATGTATTCATCTAACCAGTCTAAACTAGCTTTCTAGAATGGCCTTCCACAAAAAAAAGTATATTTGCCCCCAAATCCACCTGCCAAAACATTTTGAAAACAGAACATTTTTAGTTAGGGCTTGGTGCCATATGCTACTTGGAAGCTACATTGGGTATTTTTGACTTTATTTTTTAGTGTAATTATTGTGAGCCCCAAAGTCTCTGCATGATTGCAGCACTATATAAATGTGTTATGTACAATATATACAGATGACTTGCACATACATATACATCCCTTTAAGCAGTGTCAACATCTTTCTAGTACGTGAATTCCCATGCATGCAATAAAATATGGAAATGCAAATTACTTTCCATTCTGCTTCTCTTGGAAAGGCTGCTACCTCATGTCTCCTCTGAATTAATAAAAGAATTCAAAATTTATGTCCAACAAACACGAATGCTTGTGGAAGACGACAGACTGACATGCTCGTGATTTTCTTCATCTTGTTCTCTATCTAGGTCTCCTTTCCTATCATGTCATTCACAGCTTGCACCAATAATTTAGTTATTTACAGAGAAGATGTATAATATTTTCCATAAAATAACCCCTAAAATGTCTCAGGAGAAGATAGAAAATGTTTTAAAATACCATTACAATAGGTTGACCTTGGTCGTTTCTATGGCAATAAGAAACAGGATTCTAACGAAAACAGAGGCAGAAAATAAATTTCAGCCAAGTATGTTTAGCTACAGAAATCTCCCAGCAACATTTCCCTTGTTTGAAAGTTTTCCTCCCCCTCTCTCAGCCACACCTCACAGGGTTGTTGTTGTGGGGGGAAATAGGAGAAGGAAGGAGTATTGGATCTGATTGCCACCCAGAGTTGTTTAAACAAATAATAAATGCGTGATATAAATAGTGATACTTGACTTGTTGATTGCATTGACGTGTATTTCTGTTCATCCAGTTATTCAATGTACCCATTTAGGTTCTTACAAAATACTGTATTATAACCAAATAGCTTTGTTTCAAACAACAACTAAGCTAAGTTATAACCAAGCTTATCCCATTGTTCTTTAACAATGTATTGCATGAAATCAACCAATGAATAACTTCATTATGTCAACTTCCAAGGTCAAAAATGACCCTTTCTATTATATGTAAGAAACCAGCCTTCCTCAGTCTGAGCTTCAGGTATTTTGGACAAAAATGCATATAATTCCCTTCCATAGTCAGTGAAAATATTTTTTTTAGTAGTCACACTGATTAACAGAATTGGAAGGGGCCTTGAAGGTTATCTAGTCCAACCCCCTGCCCAAGCAGGAGACCCTATACCATTTCTGACAAATGGCAGCCCAATCTCTTCTTGAAAGTCTCATGTGATGAAGCTCCTACAACTTCTGTTCCATTGGTTGATTGTTCTCACTGTCAGAAAATTTATCCTTATTTCCAGTTGAATCTCTCCTTATTCAGTTCCCATCCATTATTCCTTGTCTGGCCTTCAGGTGCTTTGGAAAATATCTTGACCTCCTTCCTCCTCTCTGGGGCAGCCCCTCAAATATTGGAAGGCTGCTATCATGTCTCCCCTGGTCCTTCTCTTCACCAGACTAGCCACGCCCAGTTCCTGTAACCATTCTTCATATGACTTAGTCTCCAGTCCCCTAATCATCCTGGTTGCTCTTTTCTGCACTTTTTGTAGAATCTCAACATCTTTTTTATAGTGTGGTGACCAAAACTGGATGGAGTACTCTAGGTGTGGTTTTACTAAGGCTTTAGTCTCGACATACCTGAAAATATTCGGTTTGGAGAAGCTTTGATGAACTACAAGATGCAAGAAAAATGCACACAATTGATCAATTGCTTCACCCATGTCCTCTAGCCTGAGCAGATGAACAAAATTAGGCCAGATGGTGTTTTGAATGCTTCCTTTGGCTAATCTACATAGGCTGTGATATCTAGATCACGATGGATATGAGAAGTCCTATATTCAAAGTATTGATTGATGGGTCATAATGTCCTGCCAAGGATTCTACCACGTCTCCTATTTGATCTGAATGTAGTTACTTTTACACTCAGCAAAGTTATCTTGCTGAAAACACAATCATGGATTGATTGTTTTAGAGAATCCCTCAAGTTGGAAACTTGTTCCTTCATGGGTAGTGCCAGCCAATCAAGAGTCACCACAAGAACCCACGGAGAACCCCAGTGGACAAATGGTGACTCCATTCAGTTTAAATCTGTTTCAGTTATCCAAATCTTCACAGCTTCCAGGTTTGCCTGCTAATCCACCACCAAATCATGGATGGACGTAGTTGGCTTGGAGATTTGTATATTCAAGAGATATACCTCCAGACCAGGTGCATCAAAAACCTGGCCCTTAAAGTGAAAGATATAAACTATGCAATTCAATGATATGTCATAAAATGAATCCAAAAACTATTCAACTAAAATTGCAGTATGTGCTTGTGTGTATTTACATAGGGACTAGAAAACAGAATTGAACAGAATATGTTAGTTGTTCAGAACAACTAAACAGAACACTGAGCAACAGTGACACAGTAGTTAAGAGTGTAGTACTGCAGGCTATTTCTGCTGGCTGCTGGCTGCCTGCAGTTCGGCAGTTCGATTCTCACTGGCTCAAGCCTTCCATTCTTCCGAAGTGGTTAAAATGAGGACCCAGATTGTTGGGTGCAAGGAGCTGACTCTGTAAACTGCTCAGAGAAGGGTGTAAAGCACTACGAAGCAGTACATAAGTCTAAGTGCTAGTGCTAGTGCTCCTCCTTTCTTCCATCCTTCCATCCTTCCATCCATCCATCCATCCATCCATCCATCCATCCATCCATTTTATGTATATGTAAATAACGTAGTTGGGTTGATAATATATAAACTACAAATATATATGTTTGTAGTTTTAAGGAAAAATACTGTAATGTATTATGCTGGGTTCCGGTTGGTTAATTATGCTACAAGTTGCCATAAGAGGGAGCTATAGATCATGGTTTAATTTCTCTTTCTCTTTTTCACTGATGATCTCTCTTTATATTGATACTGACTGAATACGGACCAAAACTGACTAACCCTGTTTATTTTGATATTCTGTTGATATCGAAGGTTATTTGTTGTATTATGGTTTGATATTTGTCTGCTGTAAAAGACATGAAACCAGTAAGAAGACTTTGTAACTGGATATTTCTGGATTGTTAAAAACCTGTATGACATGGACTGTTTATTGGATTGTGCTATTTCTTCAAGTAAACATTAATACAACTTGGTCAACTCTGTGTGGCTGTATATTTCTTCATAACTGTTCTCATAAACCATTTTCCATGTGCATATCCTTTTTATACAAGGTTTACTCTGCATATATCCTAACAGTGCACAGTGGTTAGAATGCAGTACTGCAGGCTATTTCTGCTGGCTGCTGGCTGCCTGCAATTTGGCAGTTCAAATCTCATCCTTCCATCCTTCCAAGGTGGGTAACATGAGGGCCCAGACTGTTGGGGTCAATAGGCTGACTATGTAAACCACTTAGAGAGGGCTGTAAAGCACAGTAAAGCAGTATATAAGTTGAAGTACTATTGCTATTATTGGCCAAGTGTACATAGAAGTTTGTCTCCGATGCATAAGCTCTCTGTATATATACAAATAATGAAGTAATATAATCATAAGATAACAATAGGAGAAGATAGTAGGAAAAAATTAGGATAACAACCATACAGCCATACTACATGGATAAACATCCTTAGACATAAGACAATTAATTTAGAAAATAATAAAGAAGATATAGGCTTTAAAATATAAAAATGCAACATGCTGCAATTTTTCCCATGTAAAGGATATAAAATCAATGATTCAATGACAGATTGATGGGGCCCTCTCAGAAACCTAGATAAATGGTACTTTCTTCAATTTTCCCCCTCTTCTGAAATAAAAATTTGGCTAGTAAGGAGAAGGAGAGAAAAGAAGAGAAAGGACATAATGGGGAAGCATTACTATCCCCCAAATTATGATTAAAGTTAAGTAGGTTACATTCAAAACAGCATAATAGGGAATTTGAGGATCTCTCAACTACATTAACCAAGCATAACTGGATATGAAGGAGTTGAGATCTTTGGTATATTGAAGAAAGGAGAAAGAATTTCAGAATGAGATGAGATGATCTCAATGTCACAGAAAGGAAGGGTTGCTAAGATGCCTAGGAGTGTCAGAACATCTTCTTTGAAGATGAGAATTTCAAGAAGAGACTGGACTGCCATTTGTCAGAATTGGTGTAGGGTCTCCTGCTTAGACAGGGCGGTTGGACTAGATGATCTACAAGGTCCCTTCCAACTCTGTTAATCTGTATTTGTATGATAAGCCCCCTTGATAGAACTATGACAATGTACAAGGGAAAGATGTTCATTCGGCCTTTTGTTTGTTTCAGAGACACACAAATTAAGAGAGAGAAAGAGAGAGAGAGAGAGAGAGAGAGAGAGAGAGAACATCTGATGAGATGGGGTTCAAAATGGATAATTTTAAGTCCTGGGGGTTGATTACCAATTCTCAACACTTCAAATTTGAAGGTAGCATCTATTAAAGTCTGTAAATATATTTAATTATATTGACAAAAAGAAAAACCCAGAGTTCACTTCTTTCCATCTCCTTGCATAGAGGATTTGCATTTGTTGTTGTTGTTAGGTAGGACTGTGAAATGTGCAAGTAGATTGTTCCAACTGTAACACACACACACACACACAAACACACACACAGCTGCGTGTCCAACAAATCTGAATGCTTCCATTTGTGTCCAGTTATTATAACTTGCAAACTGAGGATTCTACCTCATTCTTTTACTAACAAACAAGTATCAAAAGCCCCGTCTTACTTTTTTCTTCCTGGCTGACACAAAATGGGATATTTTGAACTTCTTCGGTTATCTGAACATCAGGATATTTTTTTGATGCAAAGAGTTATTTTGTATATATTTATATATACATCATCTAGCTATCTGAATAACATACTGACAAAATTGGAAGGGACCTTGGAGGTCTTCTAGTCCAACCACCTTGCTAAGGCAGAGATTCTGTACCATTTCAGATAAATGGCTGTCCCATCTCCTCTTAAAACTTCCAGTGTTGAGCATTTACAACTTCTGGAGGCAAGTAGTTCCACTGATTAATTGTTCTCACTGTCAGGAAAATTCTGCTTAGTTCTAGGTTGGATTTCTTTTTGATTAGTTTCCATCCATTGTTTCTTGTCCTGCCTTCAGGGGCTTTTGAAAGCAGGTTGACCGCCTCTTCTTTGTGGCAACCCCTGAGATATTGGAACTCTGCTATCATGTGATTCTTTTCATTAAACTAGATCTATCCATCTATCATCTATCTATCTATCTATCTATCTATCTATCTATCTATCTATCTATCTATCATCTACCTTTTATCTCATCATCTAAAATTTCTATTCTGTCTGTCTATCATCTGCCTATCTATCATCTATCGATCTATCTACATATCTATCATATGTCTATCATCTGTATGTCTGTCTATCTATCTATCACCTATCTTCTATCATCTATCTATCATCTGTCTATCTATCATCTGTCTGTCTGTCTGTCTGTCTGTCTCAAAATCCTATTAAAATCAAACCAATAATAGTTTGTGTTCCAAGTCAGATATCCGTGTATGATGGAACCCCTGAAGCAAATTGACCATATTAAAAAGCAGATTTCCTTTCTTTTCTTGGATCTTAGAACAAAAAAGGGCTGGGGTCCTGGGTTCCCCAGAAGACTGCCATGCAAAGAGGCATAAGATGTATATGTACCTGTTGTGCCTCAGAGAGGCAACTACAATGAAAATGAGAATAATATATGAGATGAGAAGACTTCGAGGGAGGTGAGTTTATGTAGGTCTGTCTGAAGAAGACTGTGAGAGGCCAGTTGGTAAAAAGAACTGGGGAAAATGAACCCAGCAATATATGTAGTGCTCTTTCCTGACAGCAGCATATTTAATGCCTGTTTTTCACTCTGAGTGCCCATTGTGTTTAGAAGAATGAACAATGACATTTGCAGTCCTGGGTTGTGATACTGCTTTTCCCACCTGGCAGAAACAAATAGGAAAGCACTCACAACAAAGCACTGAATACAAGTTTTGGAAACAACAAACAAAGAATTCTCTTAATAGGCTGAATTCAAGTGAAGTGTCTTGCTAAATAAGAATATATATATATTTATGTGTGTGTGTGTATGTGTGTGTCCCCACAGTGAGGGAACTGGGTGCATTTTTTAGGCATGGCATTTAACCACTGGGGTACGGCTCCTAAGGAAAGTTTTTTTTTCCTTTGAAAATAATGGAAAAGCCACCTGTGGAGTTGGAAAAGACCATTTAAGATCAGCACCTTTTAGTCTTGGTCCTTTTAAGATGTGAGAACTTCAATTCCCAGAATTCCCCAGCTACCCTGTTTTAAAGTGGCCAGGGTTGAAAACTGCCGATTTAGATGGTGAAGTCCAATCTTCTACTCAAAATTAAAAATAATTTCAAATGTCTGGTCAGCCTCTCTAAGAAAAACATCAGATAAAGGGAAACCTTCTATCACGTAACTGAAAGACCCTGGAAGATTGTCTTAAACGTTGTATATGTGTATGCATTTGTGTACATGTTTATGTGTGTTGTGTTGTGTCTTACACAGGAGTGTCATTGTATTCTGCTCTCAGCCAAAGAAATGGGAAGAAATAGGCAAAGTGGAACATGGCCAATTTTTATACACAGCATTTATGTCCAGATTTCATGTCAAGGAGAGCAATTAAATAGAAGAAAAATGGCCTGCACTGGGGGGGGGCAGGGAAAGGAGGGGTTCCTCCCCCCCATTTTTGGAAGGAGACCAAGGGGGAAAAATAATACAAAGGCTTCTCCCTGGGATAAAGGAACTTTTATCACCACATGAATGGCCCACAGTTAACACTAATGAGATATTTAAGTTTTTAATTAAGTCCAGGCAAATACAGGGCTCAATCAGCTGGTTCTCTGAGTGAGCATGAAGCCCTTGTACTTCAGAAGGGCGAACTTTTATTTATAAATTATTGTAAAGTGAGTTTTTAAAGGCGGTAATTAAAATGAGGGGCCGAGAAAGCTGTCTCAAGGTCTGTTGGAAGGAGCAAGAAAAGAATTCAAGGAATCAGTTTTTCTACCTGATTGTACATGTCTTCCTTTCTCAAGGTTATCCCCCCCAACCTTGCTTAGTCCAAAGGTACTTAAGGCATCAATGGAAGTCACGCTAAACAGACTTGGGTTGGGGGAGTCAATGTTTAGAGAATATGAAGAAGGAACTGGGCATGGCTAGTCTAGTGAAGAGAAGGACCAGGGGACACATGATAGCAGTTTTCCAGTATTTGAGGGGTTGCCACAGAGAGGAGGGGGTCAAGCTATTTTCTAAATCATCTGTAGGCCAGACAAGGAATAATGAATGGAAACTGATCAAGGAGAGATTCAACCTGGAAATAAGGAGAAATTTCCTGACAGTGCCAGCAATCAACCAAGGGAACAGCAGTTGTGGGAGCTTCATCTCTGGAGGCTTTCAAGAAGATACCGGACTGCCATTTGTCAGAAATGGTGTAGGATCTCCTGCTTGGGCAGGGGGATGGACTAGATGACCTACAAGGTCCCTTCCAACTTTGTTAATCTGTTATCTTAAGAGCCCTGAGAGGCACCTCAAAATAATTGCCTGAAGTTCTCCTAAGAGCAATGATAAGACCATCCATAAACTGGAGCATGGGCTCACCTGGAGGATTTGGAAGGAAGAGCCAAAAACTGCAGGAATATGCATGGGGGTTCTAGGCTGAAATGCATTCTTTGAAGAAAAGTGATGCAATTCTGGATACACCCCCTAAAATGCAAATAACAAATTATGACTTTGAAAGCCAATCAGTGAGCAGCAGATTAGCTTAGCGGCATGATAGAAATCAAGAGCCTTTGGTGGAACTCAAGCTTCTCTCTCTCCTACCAACAATGAGAACAAGAATATTTGTACCTAGGTTGGAAGGTGCTTGATGCTCTCTGAGCTTGGTGGTTTTCTTGCATACATCTCATTACCACACTAGGTAACATCCTCAGGGATAGAAGGGATTGGGTGTTGCTTTCTATTTCACTGCCTTCTAGCATGGAGGATGTTACCTAGTTTGAGTCATGAAACGCTTGCAAGAAAACAGCCAAGCTCAGAGAGAGCTAAGGACTCCTCAAGGCTACTTGTATCATGGCAGAAGCAAAGATTCCTTGCTGTCTTTAGATTGCTTAAATCCTCAGGGTTTAATCTCTGATGGTTCTGACCAGATTCAACCTTTTTCTTTGACGTGTACAGCTGCTTGAAGAAAAAAGAAGATTTAATACACATCTGGCAACTTTAAACCCTGTGGACTTCAACTCCCAGAATTCCCTACCCAGCCAGTCATGATAGCTGGGGCATTCTGGGAGTTGAAGTCCATAATTGAGGCTGCCAAGGTTGGATGCTTTTATTTTAGCAAGAGCACTTAGACTTATATACTGCTTCACAGTGCTTTTCAGCCCTCTCTAAGCAGTTTACAGAGTCAGCCTCTTGCCCCCATCAAACTGGGGCCTCATTTTACCTTCCACCTCAGAAGGATGGAAAGCTTGGGCCTGGTGAGATTCAAACTGGCAAACTGCAGGCAGGTGGCAGGCAGCAGAAGTAGCTTGCAGTACTGCACTCTAACCATTGTGCCACTGCCTCTCTTTCCAAATATTCCTATAGCCACTGCCGTATCCCTATAGAAATTTCACTTAGAATTATGGCAATACACACACACACATACTTCTCTGCTATCCTGTTCTCATCATATGCTAAATAAATAACTGAGGGGACACGTCTTTTACCCAGCCTTATCAATCTCAACAGAAGAAACGGTGTATAAACATGTGCTTAATGTCAAATTTATACACATTTTTAGTCACTGGTAAATGGTTGCATTACATATGTTGTGTCAATTGATTTCTGTACTTGGGCTTTGTACACATTTGCATAAAGGCTGCAAGGAGACATGAAATCAATGCAAATTATGAGCTTTACACCTGGCACTAGCTGCGTCTTGAATTCAAGGGAGGGAAAAAGAACTTTGCCACCAAATCCTAGGATGTCAAAGACATTTCAAGTGCACAGATTTATTCACAGCCAGCCTCTCCTTCCCTCTCCCCTTCTCTCTTTCTTTTTGTCTGGGATGTCATGAAGACCTGCTACCAAAGAATGGTAGGTGCATTTATATCAGTATTATCCCACCTACCCCAATTTCTCCTGCTTCTTGCATTCCTTTTGTATGCGATTGTTGCTTCAGTGCTGAGAATCAGGGAGCTTCAATTAGGACTCTGTTTTTCTGGTATAGCATCAGCCCTGAATTAATGGAGTAACACTCCATCCTTTCCCATTTCACTGGCTAGATACATACTGTAAGCCACCAGCATTACATGTCGAGTTTAATGAAAAGAGGGACCAGGGGTAACATGGTAGCAATGTTCCAATATCCAAGGGGCTGCTAAAAAGAAGAAGGAGTCAAGCTATTCTCCAAAGCACCTGAAGGCAGGACAAGAAGCAATGGGTGGAAGGAGAGAAGCAACCTAGAATTAAGGAGAAATTGCCTGACAGGACAGTTAATCAGTGGAACAGCTTGCCTTCAGAAGTTGTGAATGCTCTAACACTGGAAGTTTTTAAGAAGATATTGGACAACCATTTGTCTGAAGTGATATAAGGTTTGAGCAGAGGGTTGGACTACTAGAAGACCTCCAAGGTCTAGTCTCATCTATTCTCACTGACAACTATAGTAGGTTGCTAAATATCTGCTGCAGTTGTTCAGCTAGAAATATAGCAGTAGCACTTAGACTTATATATTGCTTACAGCCCTCTCTAAGTAGTTTACAGAATCAGCATCTTGCCCCCAACAATCTGGATCTTCAATTTATTGACTTCAGAAGGGTGGAAGACTGAGTCAACCTTGAGCCGGTGAGGATCAAACTCCTAGCAGTAAGCCTGCAATATTCTATTCTAACCCCTGCACCACTACAGCTTTTGGTGCAAAGTAACTTCTCCTTGAAAAGGAAACTTCCAGGAAGTTAAAGGAGGGTGGGAGACAAAGAATTGGGGGCAATTAATATATGAGTAATCAGCAGAGTAAGAGAGGAGAGGAAAAACAATTCAACTGGATAAGGAGAAATTGATTGCATAGCTTACTGTTAAAACAATCTTTAATCCTGTCCTCCCCATCACTAAGACCCTTTTCCTATTAAATTACAGACTACAGCACATCATCTATTCCTCCAATATTCTCCTTTTTTTTCCCAATGAAAGCTCTTATGCTTCTTTAAACCATATTTTTCTATTGGTTCCCTGTTTGTTGCATTCTGTCCCTGAATTTTTATGTCTTCTAGTTCAAGTCCCCTGTTCAAGGTGTCATACCATCAAATGGTTGTCCAGTCAATTTTTTAATATCTCAAGTGGTGGGGCACCCACCACTTTGGAAGGCATGGGGTTCCATTAATTGATTGTTCTCACTGTCAGGAATTTTTCCTTAGTTCTCTGGATCTCTCTTTAACAAGGTTCTACACATTAGTTTTTGTCCTGTCCCTCTACTGTGTTAGAAAATAAGTCAATCCCCTTTTCCTTGTGACATAGTGGAAGACAGTTATCGTGTCCCCCTTAAGTCTCCCCTTCAATAGGCTAGGCACATCTAGCTCCCTCAACCATTCATCATGTGATTTAGCTCCAGACTCCTTATCATCTTTGTTGTTCTTCTCTGCACTCAGTTTTTTTTTTTTTAATAGCATGGTGACCAGAACTGGATGTAGTGTTCCAAGTGTGGCCTCACCAGTCCAGTATAAAGTGGTCCTATCACTTCTCTTCATCTTGTTGCTATCCCTTGGTTGATGTAAACTAGAACTGCATTGGTGAGTCTCAACATCTTTTTGTATCATGATGACCAGACGTCAGAAGTGAGTAAGACTTCTTGACTCAATCGGATATAACAGTGAGTGGAGGTAAAAACTCAACCAGATTTGCAAGATTCTGTGATAGTAAAGGTTCCCCTCGCACAAGCGTGCTAGTCGTTCCCAACTCTAAGGGTCAGTGCTCATCTCTGTTACAAAGCCGAAGAGGCAGTGCTGTCCAAAGATCTCTTTGTGGTTATGTGGCTGGCATGACTAAAAGCCGGAGGCGCACGGAGAGCTGTTCCATTCTCACCAAAGTGGTCCCTATTTTTCTACTTGCATTTTTTATGTGCTTTCGAACTGCTACGTTGGCAGAAGCTGGGACAAGGAACGGGAGCTCACTCCATTACGTGGTACTAGGGATTTGAACCACCAAACTGCCAACCTTTCTGATCAACAAGCTTAGCATCTTAGCCACTGAGTCCCACTTTTTTTTACGGTAACCCATCTCAATAAACCATAACTCTAGTCTTCTTGTGGAATGAATACAGGCAGAGCACAATTTAAACAAAAAATATCTTATGACTGGCAACAGAAAAAAGTGACCTTTGACAATTTTTCACGTGACTGTGGCAGCATCCCCATTCAGATGCTTGGCGCCTGACTCATATTTATGATACTTGCAGGACCTCAGGATGGTGAGGTCCCCTTTTGCGACCTTCTCACAAGCAAAATCAATGGGGAAGCCAGGTCCACTTGACAACCATGTTACCAACTTTACAACTGAAGTGATTCACATTTCAAATGTTGCAAAATGGGGCAAAACTCACTTCACAAATGTCTCACTCATCAACCAAAAATTTTTGCTCAGTTTTGTTCATAAGTTGAGGACCATGCTGTAAAAAAAAATGTCAAGCTCAACTTTATTTCCTCCAATCCCTTTTTTTTCTTGCACGGAGGCCATCAGAAGTTTTTAAAAACTGTGAAAAGGAAGTCATAGGATTGTCTTTCTGAAGCCTACAAGACAAGACAAGTCTTCACATCAGATGAAAAAGGTGGAATGCAAGGAGCCAACATAATGAAGTTTCAACATTTAACCTCCAATGAGATCAGATTACTATTTAAGGCAGCTTCAGGTGACTAACTTTATGTTGCCTTTCTTTTTGAAATTATCAAGCAAGACCTCACAGTGAGTAGCTGAATGCTACCACAACATGACTCAAGCTAATTAATGACTCATAAAGAATAAGAAAACATTTGGGGTCTTTAATCAAGATTGATCTCTACAGCCCGGCAGCTTCCTCTCTGAAATGAAGGAAACATTTGTTTATGTTTTTATCTTCCATGGTGGCCCAGCTGGATCCAAGTCAATAGATGTGGGCACTTTTATGGGTTATTTGGGTTTTCACAAAACATTATTCAAGTAAAATTTCTTTCTTTCATTTTTTTGGGGGGGAGAATAGCATTATCGCTTCTCCATACAGGCACAAATTCAATTTCATATTCATCTTTGTGTTCTAGTCCATATCTTACTACTATTTTAACATTTTCTCAATAATTTTTCCCTTACCTTAGTTTCTCACTCTTACTTTAATGATGTCATTCTTTTCTAAATTCAATTATATATATCTTTTTCTAAGTTTCAATACCTTTCTAGTCATCATATTTATACTTTCGTCTGTCCTGTTACAATTTCATATTTTCTTTTCTCATTAAACAATTTTTTCCTGTTGTTACTAATTGGAGTATGACACCTTTGTATCTTTTAATTTTTATCCATTCAGCTCTTATTTAAACTTCAATTTGTGCCTTTACAATTATAACATTCAATTTCACACATAACTTCCAGTCGAATTCTCCTTGGTACATTCTTAAAATACGCACTAAGTTCTTAAAGAGAATATATATATATATATATATATATATATATATATATATATATATATATATATATATATGTGTGTGTGTGTGTGTGTGTGTGTGTGTGTGTGTGTGTATATTTGTTTTCTTAAGTTTTCGCGGGTACTTACATGTCTGGCATTCAGCTTTGTTCGGGTATTTTCCCACGTCATAATAGTGGTGCTTTTAAAGTTTTTTATATATTTTATATATATATATATATCTTAAGTTTTCGTGGGTACTTACATGTATGGCATTCAGCTTTGTTCAAGTATTTTTCCACGTCATAGTAGTGGTGCTTTTAAAGTTGTAACAACGTTTCAGCAGAATCTCATCTGCCATCATCAGGCTTCTGTATAGATGATGGGAGATGAGATTCTGCTGAAACGTTGCTACAACTTTAAAAGCACCACTATTATGACGTGGGAAAATACCCGAACAAAGCTGAATGCCAGACATGTAAGTACCCGCGAAAACTTAAGAAAACATATATGTGTGTGTGTGTGTGTGTGTGTGTGTATAAACAATAATAAATAAAATACTTATTCTATTCCAATTCAGCTCTATCATTAATGTTAATTATAATCTTTGACATCTTTAACATTTCTTTTCAATAGGATATCATACTTCTAGGAACACTTACAATATTTCCACAATTTTTTCATGTTTCTTTCATGTTCCTCTTCACTTAAATTTTTATAACACATTTATATTAATTAAGATGTTCCCCTCCTTGCCTAATTTCATTCTCTCATTCTCTTTATTTCATTTATTTATTAAACATTCCATTACATTACAATGAGTATTTTATCTATCATTTTAATCACACTTGTTTCATATTTTCAAAGTTCATTTCTATTTCTAATATAACAATACTATCTTATGTACCCTTGCAGAATCCCCCTTTCAATTAAGTTTTCACCCATTACCTCTGTGTCTTGTACGTTTTCCCTGTTTCTCTATGTCCTGTTTCTGTCCTTTATAATTTCTTTTCCTTTCCCTCTTCTCCCTCTTCTCCCTCTTCTCCGTCTTCTTCTCCCTTTCCCTTTTGACCCCTTCTCTTTCTAATTCTGATTCTCTCTTCTGTAATCCTCTCTTCTGTTTCTTCCTAAAGTTGTAATTACTTTTCAAACTATTATTTTTTTGAGTTGTTTTTTTCAGATCTTAATTTTTTCACTCTCTTTCCCCACTTTCCTTTCTTTTCCCCACATAGAAATACTTGGTCATTGAAGATGGCTTCTTCTTTGTCCTGCCCTTCTTGTTCTACAGGCATTTCTTGTTGTTTCTCATAGTTCAGGATCTCCATTTCTAAAACTTGAAATACGAAGCCAAAAGAGCCTCTTCCTTCTTGTGCAGAAAGATGCACATTTCTAAAAGGGTGTTGATTATACTTCTGGTTCTGGTTCCATTAAAATAAGTTGCTCACCATATAGGAATCAATGAAACCTAGGACTAAGGAGAAACTTCCTAACAGTGAGAACAATTAACCAGTGGAACAACTTTCAGAAGTAGTGGGTGCTCCAACACTGGAGGTTTAAAGATTGGACAGCTAACATGGAGCATTATAGGGCCTCCTGCTTGAGCATGGGGTTGGACTAAAAGACCTCTAAAGTCCCTTTCAGCTCAGTTGCTCTGTTATTCTGAATATTTAGGCCATTTTTAAAAAGAGACAGCTTTGCCCACGCTAATCTTTAGAAGACAGAGGGCAAAACAAGGCTATGATATTAAGGATATCACTTCCCTGTGTTTCACTTGGGGGTGATTACTCAATTGTCCTGGAAAAATTAAACTGGAGTAGGACAAAGAATAAATTTAAGGAGATCAGAATTTGACTGTTTAATGAATTCATTGTTGACATCACCCATCTCACACCCCTTCAAATGCAGACCTAGTTCCCTGAATGCTGTACCGGTATTGTTGGATGAATCGGAAATAACAGGAATTATTTTACTTTTGCTACCTGGGATAAAAGCAGTAGAGAAATGGGGGACACCAACATTGATTGGCTTAAATGACTAAAACATTAGTGTGTTTAACAATTTTTAATTAGCATTGCATAAATGCCAGAGTGTTGAAATAATACACTGTATGATGTAAGTTTTATAATAATGCCATAAATAAACACTGCCAAGACAGATCTCAGAGAGCCTTCTATATATCCCTTGATTCTCCACCTTTTGAGAATGAAGTTGTAGTTCCTGCCAGAGATAAACCAAGTCTATTACCAAAACGACAAGGAGAACAAATGGGTTTTGTTGCACTAACAGAGGGATATAACCAAGATCAAGTGAGGTACTAATACCACTCTATGAACCCTTAGTAAGACCACACTTAGATTACTGCATTCAGTTTTGGTCACCACACTATAAAAAGATGGTGAGATTCTAGAAAGAGTGCAGAGAAGAGCAACCAGGATGACTAGGGGACTGGAGGCTAAAACATACAATGAACAGTTGCACGAATTGGGCATGGCTAGTCTAGAGAAGAGAAGGACAAAGGGAGACAGGATAGCAGTCTTCCAATATTTACGGGGCTGCCACAGAGAGGAGAGGGTCAAGCTATTTTACAAAGCACCCGAAGGCCAGACAAGGAATAATGGATGGAAACTGAACAAGGAGAGATTCAACCTAGAAATAAGGAGACATTTTCTGACAGTGAGAGCAATCAACCAATGGAACAGAAGTTGCCTTCAGAAGTTGTGAGAGCTTCATCCCTGGAAGCTTTCAAGAAGAGACTGGATATTGACCCTGAAGATGACTTAAGTGTAGCCATATTCTATTCTAGCTTTTGTCTATTTATTTTCTTAGCTTCTTTAGGCTTTCTGCAAAAGAATTTAATGCTACTTCAGGCTTGCCACTCTTTAGATGGTGAGGGGAGTTATGGAGAAAAGTGGGGGGGGTTTGCTATGTCTCGGTGGCATTCCAATCTAGTCAGAGTCGGAATGACATCAGTTTCTTGCCAATTTAATATATCCCTAATAAACTAACTTTAAAAGAAGATGGATGCTTTGGATTTTTATTCAGGGGATTTGTTACTTGGAAGGCTGACACTTGGAAGGCTGACACTGCCATTTGTCAGAAATGGTGTAGGGTGCTTGGGTGGGGGATTGGACTAGATGACCTACAAGGTCCCTTCCAACCAATTTTTTTACTACTGGTTCTATGGGTGTGGCTTGGTGGGCATCGCAGGGGAAAGTTACTGCAAAATCCCCATTCCCTCCCCACCCCACTAACCTGCTTTCCAGCTCTGTTCTCCTGTGAGGGCAACCAAAGAAGACTCAGCCAATCAGCTAGGACTCAATGGGAGGCAGAGAATAGATGGGGGCGGGACCAGTCAGAGGTGGTATTTTCCGGTTCTCTGAACTACTCAAAATTTCTGCTACCAGTTCTCCAGAACTGGTCAGAACTGGCTGAATCCCACCACTGGGTTAAATACAAACTGATTTGCAAGATTCTGTTATTATAGTATAGCCATTCTAAAGTTTTTTGCATATATGATTTATGGTTCATGAATCATGGTCTGGTCAACAGTGGGGCAGATAGCAAACAACAGAGAGAGAGAGAGAGAGAGTTTTAAGTAGGTGTTTCTTCCCTTATTGCTCATCATGGACAACTTAATCTATCATACTTAGCTTCCAATCCCAATCCATCAAGGACCAGATGGCTGCACTCCAGTCACAATACAACTAGAGGTACAAGGAAAAGGAGAAACAGACAGTAAAATGTTTTTATTCCAACAGGCAGTTTTTTATGAACTGGCAGTATATTAGAATTGTATTTTAGTGCCTTAACATTTGGATTTATAGAATCTGTTAAAGTCCTGTACTAGGTTTTATAGCACTTCCTGAAAGTTATTGCTATATACTATCCACAGTTACGTGGAATGGAAAAAACTAGAAATTGAATGAAATGATAACAGCCCAAATCATAAACAAGTATGGAATCATGATAATAATAATAAAAAATACCCTTTCTATCAAGTATTTGGAATTGCAAGTTGTTTAAGGTGTTTGAGGGAAAATTGAATTAAACTGCACGAACAGAAGACAGGTTTTACTGATATCTAGTGTTGATGGTTTTCAGGGGATGAGGGGAAATTTGTGGGGGTGGGGTGAGGGGGTAGAAGGATTGGGAAGGATGAGATATATTTTTCCCCTGAATGTTTATAGTTTTGTATTTTGGAAATTATGGTAGATACGGGGAGGCATGGGTTACTCAAAATTGAACTTTCCCAACTGTTGTGATTTAAGCATAGACAAATAGTACACAGTTACCCCTGGAAAATAAGATTGTATTAGTGCCAATATGGCTGTCCTACATAATTTTAAATAATACAAACCTTTTTTCTCTCCTATACTACGGTCTTTTTTTTTTCTCCTCTACTACATAACTTGTGTTCTAGATTAATTAAAATGATACAAAGCTATCAGGAATAGCCAACATTCCAGAAGATAGGCTTAAGATTCAGAAGGATCTTGACTGACTTGAACATTGGGCGCTATCTAACAAAATGAAGTTCAATGGTGAAAAAAGTAAGGTTCTACATTTAGGCAAGAAAAATCAAATGCACAGGTACAGTATTAGTGGTACCCGTCGCTCAATAGTAGTAACTGTGAGAGAGAACTTGGAGTCCAAGTGGACAATCACTTAAATATGAGCCAGCAGTGTGGTGCAGCTGCCAAAAAGCCAACAAAGTCTTAGGCTGCATAAATAAAGGGGTAGAATCAAGATCACATGAAGTGTTAATACCACTTTATCATGCCTTGGAATACTGCATCCAGTTTTGGTTGCCCCAATGTAAAAAAAGATATTGAGACTCTAGAAAGTGTGGAGAAAAGCAACAAAGATGATTGGGGAGCTGGAGGCTAAAACAGATAAAGAATGGTTGCTGGAATTGCGTATGTCTAATTTAATGAAAAGAAGGACTAAGGGAGACATGATAGCAGTCTTCCAATATCTCAGAGCTGCCACAAAGAAGGGGAAGTCAAGGTATGGTGCAAAGTACTTGAGGGCAGGACAAGAAGCAATGGGTGGAAATTAATCAAGGAGAGAAGCAACCTAGAATTAAGGAGAAATTGCCCGATGGTGAGAACAGTTAATCAGTGGAACAACTTGCCTCCAGAAGTTGTGAATTCTCCAACACTGGAAGTTTTAAAGGAGAGATTGGACAACCATTTGTCTGAAACGATATAGGGCAAGGGTCTTCCAACTTGGTAAGTTTATGACTTGTGGACTTCAACTCCCAGAATTCCTGAGCTAACATGACTGGAGGAGGAATTCTTGAAGTCCACAAGTCTTAAAGCTGTCAAGTTTGAAGACCCCTGGTATAGGGTTTCCTGCCTGAGCAGAGAGTTTGACTAGAAGACCTCCAAGGTCTAGTCTAGTCTATTCTCACTGACATGTTATTTCTTGTGTCCAGAGTGGGGCCAACCTCCAAATACAACAAATTTATAACTGTCCAAAATGTTTTCCTATCCTCCAGCACAAATGCTTTTTGATCAACCAGGTTCACACATTCAAATGCTGGTAAACTCTCTCACTCTTGCATTCTGGGTCTTATCTGTGGGAATCAGATCTCTGATGTGCAAGAAAGCTGCAAAACAAAGGGAGCCCTTTGTAGCCATAACACCAATAGGAATATGTCATGTACCTCAGCATGGGAGTACAATTTTAAAAGAGAACCTTGCACCTTAAAAAAAAAAAAAAACACTGTTATTTTCCAACTGTTCGACAGACAAGCCCATCAACACACTTTGGTGATGTTGATTCATTTCCTTGAAAAAGTGCCAGCAGCTTTGGACATCCTCAGTCTTTTTAGAAACATTTGATGAAAGGCAGTTCTAGAATGGGCTCAAAATACATGTTTATGGTTCTTTGTTAAATGTTTCCATTGGTTGGAGTAAAAAGATGCTGGTGGTACCCAGAAATGTCCTACACATTGGCAAAATAAATCAGAACTCCAAATACAAGTTAGGAGGAAACAATCTCATAGACAACCCTCACTCTGTCAAGGACCTATGGGTACTCATCTCAAACCATCTAAGCCCCAGAGCTCACTGTAACAGCATTGCAAAAAAGGCTTTAAGAGTTGTTAACCTAATTTTGTGAAGGTCTTCTCTGGTAACATTGAACTGCTACTAGGGCATACAAAACCTTT
Source organism: Hydrophis major (assembly GCA_033807585.1). Lineage (NCBI taxonomy): Eukaryota > Metazoa > Chordata > Lepidosauria > Squamata > Elapidae > Hydrophis > Hydrophis major. The sequence continues at coordinate 35,883,958 of CM066334.1, forward strand.
GCCAGACCAATTCTTGAATACAGCTTGTTCGCCTGGAACCCGCACTGTATATTGGACATTAACACGATTGAGCAGATTCAGCGGTATTTCTCGAGAAGAGTACTCCATTCCTCTACTCACAATAGAATTCCCTATGCCTCCATGCTCGAAATTCAGGGCCCTGGACAATCTAGAACTAAGCATAATACACAAAATTGTCTGTTACAATGTCTTACCTATCAATGACTTCTTCAGCTTCAACCACAATAATACACAAGCAAACAACCAATACAAACTCAAGGTACAGTAAACTGCTCCAAACTCAATTGCAGAAAAATACAACTACAATACAGCAACAGAGTGGTTGATGCCTGGAATGCCCTACCTGACTCGGTTGTTACAGCCACAACCCCTCACAGCTCAACCTCAAACTGTCTACTGTGGGCCTCGCCCCATTCCTAAGAGGTCCTTAAAGGGGGCATACAAAAGTGCACCAGTGGGCCTACTGTCCCTGTCTTACTGTCCCCATTTATCTGTATTTACTCCCTTTGTTATTTTCTATGTTCATACTTATACTTGTTATCTTGTGCATGTTTGACAAATAAATAAATAAAAATAAAAACAGGAGGCGAATTCGTTTTCCTAATTCTTAAGACAAAAAAAAAATTCTCAGATGTTTGAGGCAGCTCAACTGTCCTCAGTTAAAAGTTAAACTCTGTTCCCTTGCCTCTATAGTGATCCTAACAGCCATTTTTTGCCCATGAGAGTTGGACAGAAAGTATGAACAAGAGACTTGACATATCCCAACAAAAGGAGGAGGAGGAGGATGGAGGAGGAGGAGGAGGAGGAGGAGGAGGAGGAGGAGAAGAAGAAGAAGAAGAAGAAGAAGAAGAAGAAGAAGAAGAAGAGAAGAAGAAGAAGAAGAAGAAGAAGAAGAAGAAGAAGAAGAAGAAGAAGAAGAAGAAGAAGGAAGAAGAAGAAAAAACAGTTTGAGAAAACTCTCCCCCACCTCAATTAACCTGTGCTCTTTGGGTCTACAAACCAGCAAAATCACAAGACCCATCATTGCTACAAAGACAGAGGTGGGAGAGTGATCCTATCTTTTATAAACTATTTAGTAGCCCCATTTTGACCAGCTGCATCAATAGAACCATTGAGGAGGCTGTAAAATGCCATCCATCCTGGAAGGAGCTTCATAAGAAGCCATAGACCTTGGCTCAGCCCTGGATAAAAATGGTTCTTTGACAGTTTAAAGACTCTTTCAATCTTTTAAGATAGTCCATTAAGTACTTATGTGAGATATATATTATATATATATATATATATATATATATATATATATATATATATATATATATATACACATACACAGAGAGAGGGAAGAGAGAGAGAGAGAGAGGGAGAGGAGAGAGAGAGAGAGAGAGAGGAGACATCTAAAACAAAACACAAGGGAAGGGTTGCTTTTTCTTCCAAAGGAGAAAGCGGCAGAGATCTTGGCTACAAATATGTGCTGTACATTTTACTCCCTTAACTTCTGAGGCTATTATTAAGACTTCCTAAATATTTTAGCACCACTGCTCCTTGAAATATCTACTACGAAGCAGGAAAGAGGAGTTTCACAGAGCTGGGGAGCTGAGTTTCCCCAAATGAACTTTCTTGTTTCATCATTAATGCTTACTAGGGCCAGGCAATTCTTTCGTTGGAAGTTATAACCCACCCCTCTCCTAGAAAAATGAAGCATTTTAGGATATACAAAAAAGGCAGAATATTTCACCCAAAAAGAGAAGTAGAAACTCAGAGAGGCAGAAACTCATCCCCAGCCCTTTATTAATAGGCCATGAAGGGCTGGGCCAGTCTATTCTACATAACAAAGATCTACCTCCTTCAGGCAGAGCTATTGAATTGCCTTTTCATTACATCATCATCCAGCAAGGCTCAACCAAGCCTGGGACTCAGGACAGCCTATAGAGTTGCCCCTACAAAGGAGTCTGACAACCAATCAGAATACAAGCTCAAATTCAAATCCCAACAGAGGGCATAAAACCAAGGGACTTTCAGCATTTCTTCCATTTTTTAACTCAGGAGCTCCAAGCTATGTGATCCTGTCCACCATTAAACCATCTTTCCAAACAGCCTCCATGTTCCCAGTGTCTTTCCCCCCCACTTGGAACTGAACCCAGAATAATATTTCTTCCAACTCTTTCAAGCGCCGTTTCCCTCTGACATAGTTTCAAATGAAGCCAGCACTCAAAGTTCATTAGGAAACAAGATGGCCACTGTACTTATAGGATCATAGAATCCTAAGGTATCTTGGAGGTCTTCAAGTCCAGCCTGCATGTCCAGGGCAGGAGTCCCTCATTCAGTATGTGGTTTTATAGCCTCAAGTCCCCTTATTGTTTTGTTGTTGTTGTTGTTTGTTGTTGTTGTTGTTGTTGCTTTATAACATCTATGAGTGATGGAATGAACTGCTTTGTTTTTTAAAAGCATTAAACCAGTTTCATTCAGCATCTCCACATCATTTGCTGAAATGCCACTTGCCCCTTCAGTGTGGCTCACCTCAAACTTTGGGAAGCTGCAACAACAAACATGATTTTTCTGCCTTCTCTGACATATTATTATCAAAGAATCAGCACAGAGCTGGAAGGGACCTTGGAGGTTTTCTAGTCCAGCCCACTGCTCAAGCAGGAGATGCCATACCATTTCAGACCACTGACTCTCCAGTCTCTTCTTAAAAAGCTCCAGTGATGAATCACCTACAACTTTTGAAGACAAACTTGTTCCACTGGTTAATTGTCCTCCCTGTTAGGAAGTTTCCCTTTAATTCCAGGTTGCTTCTCTCCTTGGTTAATTTCCATCCATTGTTTCTTGTCCTGCCCTCTGGTGCTTTGGAAAATAAATTGACCCCCTCTTCTTTGTGGCAGCCCCTCAAATACTGGAATATTGCTATCATGTCACTCCTAGTCCTTCTTGTCATTAAACTAGACAAACCCAATTCCTGCAACCCTTCTTCATATGTTTTAGTCTGCAGACCTTTAACCATCTTAGTTGCTCTTCTCTGCACTTCGCTTGAAGATCTTTCCATCCAAGATGCAGAAGGTTCTTCTCACTTGGGCAGCTAAGTGATAGAAGGTAAAGAGAAGCTTTAAGGCCTCTTTGTGCATTGAAGAGAATCCTGTTGCCTCTTCACTGCCATTTTTTTCTTTGTTGAACTCTTCTGTTTATATCATCCAGGGATGTGAATATTAAAATTCACCTTTGGAAAATGCCATTCCGAGGTCTGTTGAGTAGGTTTGAGAGAACAAAAAAAAAAAAAAAATGATGGAGGAGATGAAGGAACAGTCCTGGCAGTCAGGTGAGATGAACCCACTCTTGATTACATGATGTCATAATAATCAGGTGTTTTCGATTGCAGGCAATTTCAATTAAGGCTCTGCAAGGTTCAAGGATATGCTTCTCAAAAAACTATTTCCAAGAAGGAAATGTCGTTATAGTTGTGCTTTTAAAGTTGTAGCAACGTTTCGGCAGAATCTCATCTGCCATCATCAGGCTTGCGTATTGCGTTCAGAGGCTACAACTTTAAAAGCACAACTATAATGACGTGGAAAAATACCTGAACAAAGCTGAATACCATACATATAGATACCCGCGAAAACTTAAGAAAACAAATGTATATGTATATGTATATGTATATGTATATGTATATGTATATGTATAGGTATAGGTATACGTATACATATACGTATACGTATACATATACATATACATATACATATACATATACATATACATATACATATACATATACATATACATATACATATACATATACATATACATATACATATGAACCATGGTATTCAACTGTATTTCACTGTCTGTTCTTAGACTTAAAATATTTAGAAGGAACTTTGGCACAACCATCTATTGCTGTGTTGTTTTTACTTTGTTATAAAATATATTTTTATTACTGCAGACATTTTTATGTATTTTCGATTCTTGAATGAATTCAGTTCAAATTTTCAAGAAACAATGGGTGAAAATGAATGAAGGAGAGAAGCAACTTAGAACTAAGGAGAAATTTCCTGACAGAACAATTAATCAGTGGAACTACTTGCCTCCAGAAGTTGTGTATGGTGAAAACCTGGAAGTTTTTAAGAAGAAATTGGACCACTATTTGTCTGAAGTGGTATATGACTGAGCAGGGGGTTGGACTAGAAGACCCTTCCAACTCTGCTATTTTGTTACCTTCAACTCTCAAACTGCCAATTTGAAATTGCCTTTTGCTGACTTCAAATCTCAAATGCCATTGCCCCATCTATTAACTTTGTGATGGTCCCAAAATATCACAATGCTCTTCATGCCAAAGGTGCTTTTTTCAGGAGGCAACTGGACTTTCTTGTTTTTTTCTTTGAAGATGTTTCACTTCTCATTCAAAAAGCTTCTTTAGTTCTGACCAGATGGTAAGGAATGGAAAGATTTATATTCCTTGCAGACAGCTGGTCATTTGCATCCTTTTCCAGGTCCAGTTGCCTCCACAAAAAGCACCTTTGGACCAACCATGATCTGGATGACGGACATTTAGCTATGCAATTTGAGATGAACACCCTTCAAATGGTGTAAGACATAAGACATAAGAGTTTATTTGTCATTACACTCGCAAGCGGGTGCAACGAAATGAGGAGTATGAACTGATTCCCAGAGGAAAAATTGCAGACTACTGGAACCAGGAGCACCACTCAGGTGACCCTGAGGACACAGATAAACCTCCCAAGTGCTTCAACAACCCTCAAAAAGGATGCAAATGAGCAGCTGCCTGCAAGGAATATAAACCCTTCCCTTCCCCACCATCCAATCAGAGCTGAAGAAGCTTCTTGGACGAGAAGCGAAACATCTTCAAAGGGGGAAAAAAAAACCCAAGACATTCCAGTTGCTTCCTGAAAAAGCACCTTTGGGACAGCCATGACCTGGATGACTATGAATCTCTACAGAATTCCACAATACTCATCAGTAGGAGCAAATGAATTCCAGTAAACTCAGATTTATGCATGAGTTGCAAGACATGATTCATTGTTTATGGTGGAATCTCAATCCCAAACCAAGTTTCCAGTCCCAGACACATAGTAAACCATAAGTCAGGATTTAGAACAAAAGCAGTCAAGTTGTGGGGAGAGAGCAGATTAGGCCATAAGTGTCAAGTCGCTGTCTACACCAGGGGTGTCCAACCTTCTCAACTTTAAGACTTGTGGACTTCAACTCCCAGAATTCCTCAGCCAGCTTTGCTGGCTGAGGAATTCTGGGAGTTGAAGTCCACAAGTCTTAAAGTTGTCAAGGTTGGACACCCCTGGTCTACACCATAAGGAATATCTCCAGGCACCGTTTCAAAAATTCTGAAGTATTCCAAATTTTGGAGACCCAGCTTTGTCGGAAACGAACATAAAGAGACAGCTATGCCAATCTGCGGTGGGAGTTCAGCCCTTAAGCTACTGAACTGTGAATGAAAAGGCCCCTTTAGTTCCTTATGCTCAACTGTCAAATTGGGTTAAAGTAGGCAGAACAAAAGAAAACAATTGTACACAGGAATAAAGGGAGCCCAAAATGTGAATTGTACCTGCCAAAAGAAACCACCCACAGTGGAGAATGTTTATGTCCTTACACATCCAGGCTTTTCAAGAGCCTGTACTACAATAAGCAAATGTCATTTACCTTAACAAAAAAAAAAAAAAAAAAATAGAGGAAAAAATTAAAGCAAAAGTTCAAAGAATTTTTAAAACATCAGCATGAAGCGCCTTGAAAAAAAAAATCAATTGGGCTTTTCAAGCAGTTCCAGGTTTGAAAACATGCAAAGAGAAATCTGAGTTTTAAATATACATCAGAAAAGGTCAGTGTGAATAGAATATATACCTTCAAAGGCCAACCTGAGTGGCTTTTTTCCCCACCCTTATGTATTTCATGGAAGTTCACTTAGTTGTAGATTTCCTCATTCTTTTCACAGTGGAAAGGTAGGATATCTTCAATTTACAAAAGTCCTCGACTTACAAAAGTTCATTTAGTGACCGTTCAAACTGACAATGGCCCTGAAAAAGTGACTTATGACCCTTTTTCAAACTTACAACCCTTGTAGCATCTCCATGGTCACATGATCAAAAGTCACATGACATGGAGATGGCAGAGAAGAGACAAATTGGCCATGCAGGGAGATAATTTTACTTTTTCATCAATTTACGGCAGGGGTGTCAAACTCGATTTCATTGAAGGCCACCACAGGATTGCATTTGACCTTGGGGGGGCAGGGGTGTGTGGCCAGGGGGCATGGCCAGCTAGATGTCACTCATGTCAGGGGCACCTGTGCTGGCCCAAGCACTCTACCAGCGAAAACGTGCTCCTGAGCTCCATTTTCAGGTATGACAGCCTCCTGCAACCCTCTGCCAGCGAAAATTGAGCTGTTTTCTTTGCTGTTGCCCTGCAGGCCAGATCTAAGCCCCCCATGGGTCTTGAGTTTGACACCCTTGATTTAAAGTGAAGACTTTTTTTGCAGTCGTGATGGCATTTACCTCATTTTTTGGGAAGGGGGCACATTGAAAAAATTTATAAGATAATTGATATGATATAGGTGTGTGCTATTGAATAAAATGAACTTGGAATGTCTTCTCACATTCCTTGTACCTGTTTTGCAAACTCCAAGTTTTAGAAAAATCCCAGACATAGGCTTACACTAAACTTTGACAAAAAAAAAAAAAATGGAAAAGAAATAATCCCCAACAACTTTGCCATAATCCTTTAAGAAACCATGATTAAGAAATATCTGAAGCAAGGAAAGCTCATTTGGCACAGACAGTGGGAGAAAAGGAGGGTCTATGGTAGGCAGAGAGAGGGAAGCTTATACTTTTCAAATATAGGTAGATGATACTATTGGAAATTTTAGCATTTTTTTTCATCCAGGAAGAGAGGGGATAGGATGGAGGGAAAACCCTTGAGTGTGAAGAGTTATTGCTGGGGAAGAATTGATCCTCTCGGCTTTGTTTGAATGTTTAATTCCTGACCTCCCTTCTCTACATTTATGTACAAGTCAAGATGCAATTTCACACTCCATAGTAATCAAGGACTTCTAATGAAGTTTTGGCTCCTCCCCCCCCCCCCCCCCCCCCAGCCAGTTCTAAGAATGTGAATTTCAGCTTCTTCTCAAGCATTTTATTAGCTGGGAGTTAGGATGTTTGAATGACATCCCAAAGCTATATTCCCTTCCTGGAAAGCAAGTTGGAGAATTGGCCTCCATGGAAGAAGTATGTAAGTCCTAAACTATGATGGAACAAGACTGAACATAGAATATAGAATAATAGAGTTGGACAGGACCTTGAAGGTTTTCTGATCCCTCCTGCTCATGCAATAGACCCTATACCATTTCAGACAATCAATTGTCCACTCTCTTTTTCAAAGCCTCCAGTGATGGAGCACCTACATTTTCTGAAGGCAAGCTACTCCGTTTGTTGATTGTTTTCACCATCAGGACATTTCTCCTTATTTCTAGGTTATTTCTCTCCTTGGTTAGTTTCCATCCATTGTTTCTTGTCCTGCCTTCTGGTACTTTGATAATAGCTTGACTCCCTCTTCTTTGTGGGAGCTCCTCAGATACTGGAACACTGCTATCATGTCTCCCCTAGTCCTCCTTTTCATTAAACTAGCCGTGCCCAGTTCCTGCAATCGTTCTTCATGTGTTTTAGCCTCCAGTCCGGTAATCACCCTTGTTGCTCTTATCACTGAATAAACCTTTTGTCAATTCCCAAGGTTGGACCACATTTCTGATCCTTAACTAGGACTTTAGGGGAGGAAAAACATTATTTGAGAGGAAAGAGTTTCCCAGTAAAAAAAAAAAAGTACAAAAACAGAACTGACCATATGATTAGTATTGACACCTGCCCATCAGTGTCAAAGTAAATGGCCTTTGCAAAATTTTCTTGCATCTTTTCACATCAGTTTCATTTAGGTTGATGCAGAATTTTCTGTGTTCTAAATTCATTTCAAGAAAGAAAGTCCTTTTGATGAATTTTCCATTGGCAGGTTGTAATGATAGTCTCCCCCCCCCCCCTCCAAAAAATCAAACTTTAGAGAAGAAATTGGAATAGGTGGTAATAGCTGTTTGGAAATCCCACCAAAACTGAATTTAAGGAAAGAGTGTTCTGATGCTAAGGAAACATCAACTAACAGAAACCTTATTTGCTTCCCTCTATTTTCTTCAGGGGTTGTTGGTAAAAATCATCGCTTTGTCATTTTGTTTTGCAGAAGATAGCACTTGGGACATGTCAATACTTGAAACCTAGCATGGGAAAACATAAAAAATTATTCCTGAGTTGCCAAGGCAACTAAGTGGCCCTGTTCTGTTTTCTCTTCTAGGGGGTGACCTCTCCAGAAGTGGCAGCAATTACAATGGAAGTAAAGAATTATGAAAGAGAGAAAGAAAATCTGGAGTAGTAATTCAAAGAGGGTTTGAAACAATGTGATGGATGAAACTTAGACCTTATCAAAGCCAACACGAAGGGAAGAAACAGAGCTAAGCGGCTTAGGAACAAAGCTGCAAAGTTTCCAGAAATGTGGGACTAATTACTACAATGCCTTTCCCCCCCCCCCACACACACACACATTATTAATATCTTTAGGCATCGACACCCCGTGTCACATATACTTAGTTAACCGTCATAACCTTTTCCCTGAAAGAACCGAGAAAGGAAACATGAGGCCGGTATCTTTGTTTCTCTCCATTCAGTCATGCCCAGTTCTTGAAGACTGTCTGAACAAGTCCCTGCGGTTTTCTTGGCCAGGTTTTTTAGAAGTAGTTTACCGCTCTTTCCTAAGGCTGAGGAACTGGCCCAAGGTCACCCAGCTGCCTTTGTGCCCAGGGTGTAGTAGTGGTTTGCTACCAGTTCGGACCGGTTTGGCCAAACCGGTAGTTAAAGCCTCCAACAATCAGCTGAGAGGAGGGGGAAAAAAAAGACAATGTGCTGAAAGGAGAAAGAACAGAAAAGAGCAGGATTGGCCCTCCCATCCGCTCCTGCACTTTTCTTTATCCTCTCAGCTGATTGGTGCCTCAGCTTGTGTGTGTATGTGTGTGTGTGTTTGGTGCATGCGTGCACATGATCACCGAACCAGTAGTGGAAAAGGTGGGATCCCACAGCTGCTGGGGTGGAACGTTAATTCACATTCTTCTGGTTTTCAGCCTGGTGTCTTAACCACTACCCAATAACTAATGCAGCATATATCAGAGAAGTCCAGAATTATGGAAGCCACAACCCCCCTCGGCTTATCACATTGTAAGCCACCCAGAATTACTTTGAGGTAAGATTGGCTATACATTTTAGAAATAAATCAATCAATACCAAGATTGAGTTGGGGTGGCATTGCAAGCTAACTCACTGCTCACTGTCAAGAGTTTGATTCTGACCGACTCAAGGTTGATTCATCCTTCCATACTTTCAAGGTAAAATGAATATTCGGATTGTTGGGGATATACTGACTCTGTAAACTGCTTAGAGAGGGCTGTAAAAGCACTGTGAAGCGGTATATAAATTTAAGTGATATTGCTATTGCTAGGATCCATTCTGGTCAAGCTGGATTCCTTTGAAGTATAGTTTATTCACCCTTACAATGCACAGCCATGAAGAAATAGCACTTAGCAATAGCACTTAGACTTATATATCACTTCACAGTGTTTCACATCCCTCTCTAAGTGGTTTAAAGGATCAGCAAATTGCCCCCAATAATCTGGGTCCTCATTTTGCTGACCTTGGAAGAATGGAAGGCTGACTCAACCTTGAGGCTGGTGAAATTTGAACTGCCAAATTGCAGTCAGCCAGCAGTCAGCAGAAGTAACCTGCAGTACTGCATTCTAACCACTGTGCCACCGTGGCTCAAATATTTAATGTACCCTGTGTTGCCTACAATCTACACATTGAAAGACTGTGATGCTCAAATAATCTTGGCAAGATGCCCTTCCATGTAGAAAAGAACAAGCAGAGTTATGATGATGTGATGTTCTCTAAGGAGACACTGAACAGAAAACAAAGCATGAAAGTATGTTTCTAGGTAACTACAAAAAGCAGGGTCTAAATACAACTGCTGAAAGAACATAACAGGTTTCACTGAGATAACAAAGGCTAGGCCAAGAAGACAATTTTCTACTTTTGTGTTATCCATCCAAGTGACAGTTTAAGTGTCTTAAGTCTTTCCTAAAACCAATAAATGTTCATTATTAGTTGATCTATTTCATTATAGTTCTGGTTTGGGTGTGTGTATACATGCCTGCGCTGAGATAAAGACAGATCACTTTAGAATGGTATTTCGATGGCAGGAGGTGTACAGATATTTTACAATTTTATATAGCTTTATTGTTGTTTTCAGTTAATAAAACTGAAAAAGAATAACCTCTGGATCTTATGCATCAAATAATGTAATTACTCTTCCTATTGATGGATTGCTTTCTATAGCTTCCAAAATGGCTACAGACATGTTCATGCATGAATATTGAACTCGTTGCCTTGCTTGGCTCCTCATGCTTTCAGTGTGTTTTCAGAACTAAAGAAAAGGTCAAGGATTTTACAATATTTTGGGAAAGCGCTGCAGAACTAGAAAACAAATATTTTACACACATTCCCCGCAGCTACTCAGAATCCCCACTGTTTAAAAACTAGAAAAGAGATAATATAATTAAATCCAATTCAAGGCAGGATTGATAAATCCTCTTCTTCAAAATGCTTCCCATTCATAACTAACAAGGATTGCTTCCTTCCTGAGCCTCTGCAGTGATGGATTTCACCTAAAATTAGATCAAACTAAATGCAGAAAAAGAAGCTGTATTTTTCCTTCCTTTCTCTGCATATTACGGGAGAGGAAATAATTGAAAGTAACTTTCACTACTGTCACCCATTATACTCTTCTCATTAGCTTTAGTCTGGGATTTCAGATTCTACTTGGATGGCTACATCTAGAAGATGATACTTGGGAATCAGCCCATAGACTGTGGGTTTCCCATTGGCTCAATTCTATCTTGTCTTCCCTGACATTTTAATGGTGATTCAAAAGCAATCATTTCATAATGAAAAGGGCCATGTAAGGAAAACGCCAGTAACCTTCCCAGAACTATTTGGTGAGATCCTTGTGGATCTCTGAGTTTGATGGTTTTCTTGGAGGTGTTTCATCACCCAGCTAGGTAACATCTTCAGTGATAGAAGGGAGTGGGGGGTTTGCTCTCTACACCATTCAGAGGAGATAGTCAAAAGGCTAAAAAGGGAACAAAAAGATTGAACCCAGCAATAATTACTCGGGTAATCAGGAATTAACACCAGACCAACAATCAAGCAGTAAATAATACCCTAATCAAGGAACTATGAAGAAGTTAACACAGGCAAGCTACTAGTACAGTAAACAGAGAGTAAGCCTCACTCCCTTCTAGCACTGATGACGTTGCCTACATTGGTAATGAAAAACCTGCAAGAAAACCACCAAGCTCAGAGAGCACCAAGAACCCTACAGTTCAACCCTGTACTTTAAATATTGTCTTCTATTGGTACTATTTAGTGAATGACTAAAAGAGTAAAGATTTGAACTGGGAACTTCTTGGCTGATCATTCACCACTGCTCAATGTTTTACTCTCCTTTATGATTGCATGCATAATAACCTGAAAAGCACTTGATCTGTTGTTGCAAAGAATCAAGAGGAAAATTTCATCTGAAAACAGCTATGGTCTTCCTGGCAACCTTCTGTTCTCCCTTCCCTGTTTTCAGCTGGGAAAATGGAATCCACAGAAAGGAAGGATTTCAGTATTTAAAAACCCTCCAAGTCACCTCAGGAATCCAGTTGCAAGCCCACACCTCACACTTTCTTAAGTGTCATTTCAATAGCTTCATCACAATGCCCCCTGAATGCTGCTTTGCCTTTTCCATAGCACTTTCCTTAGTTTCTCTCAGGTTGGATTTTCTCAGTTGCAAAAGACACAGCAGATGGGCTATGAAACAAGGCTAAAGAAAACCTTAATGATTGACTGGTGCTTTAAACATATTTTGGATGAGAGGTGTTATGTAGGCATGATGAATTGTTGTTTGGCATGAACAGCTCTTAAATGCAGTGCTGGGAATCCAAGCTGTCTGCCCTTCAACATAGCAGCTCTGGGCTGGCTGCAAAATCTTTATTATTCTTAACAAGGTAAGGAGCCAAGAGAATGAAATTTGATTTTGAAATTCTGGATGAGGGGTCAGAGATGGGAGTGAAGGAGCTAACATCTTTTACCTAATAATGACAGCAACTTTTCGGTGAAAATCACTGAATGCTAATAAACAAGGGACACCAGAGGAACCCCCATTAGAGTAAAAAATTTGGTTGTAAAGTCTTGCATCTCTTGCAATACATGATACCCGTCACACTTAAAATATTACTTTCTTTACTAGTGGATGTTGGGATTCCTTTTTCTTCATAGGCCTCTTCCCCCTGGGTTAATTGCACACTGGACACTTGACCCTTTGGGAATAATAAAGCATTTAATTGTGTATGAGAGGACCAACAGTGAGGATGTTTGCAACAGAGCTATCAGAAATGGTTCCAGATTTAGGCGATCCCTAATCCTTCTAAATTCTTATAATATTGCAGCCAGTATTCAAAATTAGATTGCTGTCCATGGTCCTGAATGCAACAATGATAATTTAAAATAGGCTTTGGTCCATAAATGAGTCCTGCCTATATTTAGTGCATGATTAATTTAATTAAATTGTTATTTTAATATAATGCTTTTTTTGTGAAAGAAAGAAACTACAGGGAAAATAATCCAGTCAAATCCATAAGGAAAAAGCAGCTTATTAATTGTCAAAGACCATAAAGGATTATATTTTAACCAATATATATATTAGCCAAAAAAGCTAATGCAATCCTAAATTGCATTAACAGAAGTATACAATCAAGATCAAGTGAAGTACTAATACCACTCTATAAAGTCTTAGTAAGACCACACCTAGACTACTGCATCCAGTTTTGGTCACCATACTATAAAAAAGATGTTGAAACTCTAAGAAAGAGTGCAAAGAAAAGCAACCAGGATGATGAGGGGACTGGAGGTTAAAACATGATGAATGGTTGCAGGAACTGGGCATGGCTAGTCTAGGGAAGAGAAGGACCAAGGGAAACATGAGAGCAGTCTTCTGATACTTGAGGGGCTGCCACAGAGAGGAAGGGGTCAAGCTATTTTCTAAAGCACCCAGAGGCCAGACAAGGGATAATGGATGACAACTGAGCAAAGAGAGATTCAACCTGGAAATAAGGAGAGATTTTCTGACAGTGACAGCAATCAACCAATGGAACAGAAGTTGTGGGAGCATCATCACTTGAGACTTTCAAGAAGAGATTGGACTGCCATTTGTCAGAAATGGTGTAGAGTCTCCTACTTGGGTGGAGGGATTGGACTAGATGACCTACAAGGTCCCTTCCAACTCTGTTAATCTGTTATCTGTAAACCCTTTTCAAGCCAACCCTTATCCAATGGCTCCTTCTGTTCCTATTGCAGAAAATGGACAAATCACTGCTAAATTACATTAATCGCATTAAAAAAATTCAGATTCAGCCATGACCTTGAGGAAGTTCTCTTGTGTGGTGTTACAAAAAGCTCCAGGCAGAACGTTGTGGTGAAGATCAAAGCATCCATAGAACTCTCTGTAAAATATTTCTATTCTTTTATTCTTCCTACTTTTTTTCTCCAAACTTCTTGGATTCACCTTGCCAATATCCTTGGACAGGAAGCATCTCTCACTAGATCAGTTTCTGCCTTTCTGTGAATCATGAACTGTAATAACAGCCAAAACTGAAGGTGTATGTCCAGTTTTACCACTGTTGTCTTATAATTGCCTAGGTTTTACTCGGAAAGAAAATCTGGGTGATCAATAAAAGAAAGAAACTGAGTATGTCCTTGAACATTTGGGAGGGAAAAACTCTCTATTCCCATGTAAATTAACTAGGGACCACTAAACAGTAGTCACAATAGTTCCCTTTGAAGGCCTCATTGAAAATATTTGTGGGAAATAATTGTGAAGGAGCTAAGATCCTCCCCAACCTAATATGAAAATTATCAATTCACATTGTTTCTTTTTTCTCCTAAGGACCTTCAGAGAAATGAGAGGAATCAGGCAGTGAAAGACAATCTTGTGCTTTTGACAAGAATAGATGCTATCATTTCTTCCATTATACTCTTCTGTCTTGAATGATGTACTCTTGATAGATTCTGCTTAGGTGGGAAAGAGCTCAGTGGTCAAGCTATTGGACATGCTGCCTGAGAATTCTGGGAGTTGTACTTTGGTTCGAAGAAGACTTGATGTCTTTGAACTGCAGTACTGGGGTATAATAATTGCGCATTCCATGGACAACCAAAGTAACTAACAGAGAGGTATTAAACTGTATAGAACCAGGCACATCACTAGATCGTAAGGCTAAAATTGTAAGACTACATCTGATTTACTTTGGCCATGTCATGCATGCAAATTCATTGGAGAAGTCAATGATGCTACAAAAAACTTATGGAAGTAGTGAACAAGGAACACACTGGCTTGATAACATCAAAGCTGATACAAAGATAAACACCCAACAACTAAAAGAAGCTGTGTTTGACAGGATAGCATGGAGACCACTTGCTTATAAAGTCAAGAGTTGGATATGACTGAATGGTTAAAACAGCAACAACTTAGGATACATCTGGAGAACACCCATTTAAGAACCACAGCCTTGGTTTCAAATTAAAAAGACCATAGGCAAGTGTGACAACCATATAATAGATAAATAAATAGATAGAATTCTTTATTGGCCAAGAGTGAATGGATATGCAAGGAATTTGTCTTGGTGCAAATTCTTTCAGTGTACATCAAAGAAAAGACACATTTGTTAAGAGTCAAGAATCATAAAGTATAACACTTAATGATAGTCATAGGGTACAATAAGCAATCAAGTCATATGAGGGAACAGTCAATATAAATTGTAAGGATACAAGCGACAAAGTTATAGTCATACAGTCACAAGTCGGAGGGGATGGGTGATAAGGAGTGATGAGAAGATTAATAGTGATAGTACTGCAAACTTTGTAAATAGTTGAACAGTGTTGAAGGAATTATTTGTTTAGCAGAGTGATGGCTTTCGGGGAAAGCTGTTCTTGTGTCGAGTTGTTCTGGTGTGCAGGGCTCTATAAGCGTCGTTTTGAGGGAAAGAGTTGAAACAGTTTGTGTCTAGGATTTGAGAAGTTCTGTAAGTTGAGTATAGTGGGAGTATAGGGCAGTTTTAACAGAATACTTCAGCATAAATTGGATATTGACTTATATATTAAAACTCCTGCTGGAAAACTTTTTTTTTTTTTTTGGCTGATGACTTTCTGACTACAGAGACAGATTGGATGTTGATTACTTCTTAACTCCCATGGATCAGAAACCCAGATTATTGTGGACTAAAGACCGTTCCACTAAATGTCATTCATTAAGTTATGGAAATTCTAAGAAGAGGCTGAGATATATTAGCATAACACATTAATTACCTATGACAAGCTACCCAAGAGATGCCAGAAATACTTGTTCATAAGAATCTGAAATTCAAACTGTGGCAAACTCATTTCATTTGCCAGGCAAATATCTTCCAGTCGTGGAGCAGAAAATCCAGGAGAAAGAAAAAATTGTCAAGAATTTGGAGCTTGCTGAAATTGAAGAAAAAAAATTAGAGGAGCAATTTTAAGGCTTTTCTCCATGGTTCAAACTTTACAAACTTTATTATGGCCTGTCTTTGGTCTGTGCTAAACAAATAGGTCAACATTGTAGCATCTGAGTTTTCATTAGATTCATTTCGATTTCAAATGTTAAGCTCCATTTCATAACCAAGTCCCTCAAAGGAACAATTTCTTGGTTCTGAACTAATCACTGGATGCAAAATCCAACCTTATTAATTTTCTTCTCCAACCTGTCCATTTACTGACATATAGTACTAAAAAAATTTGAACTAATTAGTTTTGATGGCACTCTTGAAAAGAAATGTCTAGGAAAGTTTGCCAATTTACTGAAGAAAGGTTCTTTCTTATGAGCCATGGTGGCGCAGTGTTTTGAGTGCAGTACTGCAGGCTATTTCTGCTGATTGCTGGCTGCCTGCAATTTGGAAATTCAAATCCCACCAGGCTCAAGATTGACTCAGCCTTCCATCCTTCTGATGTGGGTAAAATGAGAACCCAAATTGTTGTGGACAATATACTGACTCTGTAAACTGCTTAGAGAGGACTGGAAAGCACTGTGAAGCAGTATATAAGTCATAAGTGTTGTTGCTAAGTAGGAAGAAAGGAAGGAAGGAAGGAAGGAAGGAAGGAAGGAAGGAAGGAAGGAAGGAAGGGAGGGAGGGACGGAGGGAGGGAGGGCTGCGATGATGCAGTGGTTAGAATACAGTATCACAAGCTAACTCTGCTCCTAGCCTGGAGATCGATCCTAATCAGCTCAAGGTTGACTCAGCTTTCCATCCTTCCAAGGTGGGTAAAACGAGGACCTAGATTGTTGGGGGCAAGAAGCTGGCTCTAAACCACTTAGAGAGGGCTGGAAAGCACTGTGAAGCAGTATATAACTGTAAGTGCTATTGCTATTGCTTTCAACAGAAGGCATGTTGGCAAGATGCTGTCAATCTCCTCCTCTCTGTCTCCCAAGGTTGTTATTTAGCACCCAATCTTTCTTTTGTGTTTCTTGAACAACTGGACACAATTGCCAAACAAATATCTCCCCCCCCCTCTAATTTTGTAAGAATGTTTATGGGGCTACCTAGGGCTCAGAAACAAACCTGCAGCTCTAGTAAAGATAAACTAGTTCAGTAACTAGCTTCCCACTGTTTCTTTTTAATAAAATGATCTAAACAGAGAGAACATCAGGCAATGCTTTTGTTTGGTGGGTATGGAGAAAGGGTTCACAAGGCTGCATCCTGGTTTACAAGAGGATTTTGAATCAGACCTCTTCTTCTTATAACCTACAAGTGTTTTCTTGAATATTTGGATCATACATTAAAGTATCAGCTTCAGCTTTATCTGCCATAAATGAACAGAAGTTCTCGTACATTGTTCTAGCCCTGATAATTGAGAAATGTATCCATGCATGTGGGAATCTATTCCTTATCTGTTCATCCAGGTATTTATGAAGATTCCCTTCCCCAACCAATTCAGTTTGAATAGAAGCTCCATATACAGTGACAATGTACCTCTGACAATCAAGTACTGGAAAGTAGTTATAATAGATAAAAAAAAATAAGATATGATAGCAACATTGCAAATTTATTCAATTAATTCATTACTAAATCTCAGATTTCTTTGGCAAGTATTAGCTCTGATTTTCTCATCCACCTACTGTATATTAAACAGCTAGCTCATGAATTAGCAAATTTGTTTTTAAAACAAAAACTCTTAGGCCCTTTGATAAGAATTACCCCACTTATCAACATATTTTAAGATCTCAAGTGGATACTCATTAATTGCACTACAGAAAAAGAATAGCCTCTATAATATATCTATTTAATTCAATTCAGGTGCCACCCAGCTCCAAATCAACTCAGAATATATCATCATATAACATACAATGAAAACACAGTGCAGAGCACAAGAGCAATAAATCAATAAACTAAGCAACAACATGGCAGTAAAACAAATGTGGCACTGGAGTTGTATCGTTTAAGGAATTCAAAGTTTTTATTATTTTTTCTTGCTGTTTAGATTGTCCTTCTTCTCCTAAAATGGATGGAATGGATGGAAACTAATCAAGGAGACAGCCAACCTAGAATAAGGAGAAATTTCCTTGACAATGAGTACAATAAATCAGTGGAATGGTTTTGCCTTCAGAAGTTGTTGGTGCTCCGTGGTTAGAAGCTTTTAAGAAAAGATTAGCCAGCCACTTGTTTGGAATGATATAAAATGTTATTCTCTTATCCTCATGCTTTCGCTTCAAATTTATATTTTTATATCACAAAGTTGGGAGGGAGCCACCACACTTGAAAGGCATGTTACAAAGGATTCATCTGATAATCCTCATTCTTTCTTCTGCCTTTGTCACTTAACACAAAACATATTTGATCTCAATCCATCCTGAGTTTCCCTTTGATCATCTGTTCATCCTCTCTTCTGTTCTTCCAGGGGAAGCATTTATTAAATAAGGAAATCAGAGGGAGGCTTAAACGGAGTTGTTAAATCAGGTGTTTTTGAGTTCTGGTGTTTGAGACTAAGGGAGGGAATGACTTTACAAATTATCAGCTCTTCTTAGAAGGGGGAGCAAGAGGGACATTTGTCTCCAAGTGACAGACAATCCTGAAACTTTCCATTAGATTTGTGGGTAATTTCATCAGAGGTTGAGCATTCCAGAAGTTAAAAGCCTCACAAAAATTTATTAGCAAGCTGGATACATATTCCATAGTATATTCTATAACCTGCCACTACATGACTAAAGTATCATCTTGGCCAGAACTGCATGGACCTCTCTTTTTTGTGTTTAAATTGCAGATTAAAAAAAAAAATTGATGGCCATTTCCATCTCTAGACACCTTCTCCATCTCCATTTCCACATTCTTTTCTGTTCCTGAAAACATCATCCTGTCTTGCCCATATATTTTCTTAAATCTTTCTCGGGTAAAATTTGACTTTGCCCACCTATAAATGGACAGAAGCTTCTCTCAATTCCATTAGAATTAGAAACTAACAAGATAAATCAATCCATCCTCCAATTCTAGAACTGTAAAGGCACTTGGAACATGAACATTTGGGATACTACCTTCTATGGCAGGGGTCTTCAAACTTGACAGCTTTAAGACTTGTGGATTTCAACTCCCAGAATTCATCCTCCAGTCATCTTAGCTCAGGAATTCTGAGAGTTGAAGTCCACAAGTCTTAAAGCTGTCAAGTTTGAAGACCCTTGTTCTATGGGATCAAGCTGTTGTCTAATATTGCAGATGCTGACTAGAGGGGTCTCCCTGTAAGACTGGATATTTTTCTAAATTTACTAAGAGGAATACTGCTGAACGTGAGATTTTATGCATGGAATTTTTTTAAAAAAGGGATATTACTGCAGCTTATTTCATTCATGTGGTTTTCTCAAGTACCTTCCCGAAATTTCCATCTTCAGTTCTGCCTTGTTGGAGAATGCAGCATGCCTTTTCTCAGCAATTCTTTTTAAAAAGATACCTGTTTATGGCCTACTCTTCATTTTTGCTTTTGCCCTGCCCAAAACAAAGACTTGCATTGCAGGAATATTATTATTATTATTATTATTATTATTATTATTATTATTATTATTATTATTATTATTATTATTATTATTATTTATAAAGGGATCTTCTTTCCTGAGAGATTCTTTTATTGTCTACTGGCCTTAACTCTTCATGCATTCCATTCAGGAGAGGTGTGAGACTGGCCTGGGTAGACAAACCTTCAGAAAGGAATGATTGATTTTGAAGATAGATGTTTTGGGGGCTTTTCCATCTCAAACCGGTGAAAATCTGGAGATAAAATGATTGATGTGCAGCAAAATAGAAAGAACAAGGCTTGTTGAAGCTGTGATTTATTATCCCTCACATATAGATCTCTCTTTAACAACCATCCTTTCAAGAATGGCTGCTTTCTCTAAAGAGGAGCCTTTGAAAGCACAGGCACTTCTCTGACTGCAAGTGATGTCGAAGAGGGGCACAAAAACTGAAGAGTAATAGCAAGGAGAATTCTTCGCTAGGTATAGGAAAAGAGCAGGCAGAACTGAAAGTGAAGTTAAATGCATCATGAGTTTAGAATCCTTACATTGCCACAAGCGATCCATGTCCAGACCCCATCCCTTGAATTCTGTTGACTCTTACTAGGAACAAGATGATGTTAATGGTTAGTTGATTAGATCCTTGTATACAACAGATTCTGACCAATTCTAGGTTGATTCAGGATTAAGGCCACATTTCAGAAACAATTAGCCCCTCTCATAGGACATAAAAGAGGAGATAATGGAATGTGAGATTTTGCAGGAAGCAATTAGTTTTTCTGGTTGGTTCAAGCTTTGAAAAGTTCTGTTTGATTCTATCAAGTTTGGCCTTGCCCTACCTTTGGCAAAAGTGCTCTGGCTGCATTCCAAGTGTGATAAAGTGGGTGTTTATAAACATTCCTCTGAAAGACTGTTTGTGAAGCCTGGCTGGCTGTGAATGAACGTAATTCACAGCTGTGGAAATAAAAGAGGTTTTGCTGGGATTAAGATTGTGTTTTATGCTTCCTAAGGAAGCCTAGGTGAGAACAGGAATGGAGATTTTACAGTATCCTTCCCTGTCATGCCCACCAAGCCACGCCCACCAAGCCATGCCCACAGAACCAGTAGTAAAAAAAAAATTGAATCCCACCACTGCTTGTATATAGGCTTAAATAATAAACCTTCCATGCGGCAATTTAATGTATGGTCCTGATCCATTACACCTGACTTTATGATAATCAAACAATGAATTTCTGATCAGCAAGATTAGTAAATATAGCATTTTTCCATAATGGGAGAGATCAGTTTACAAGATACAGAAAGAGTACCAATGAATTATTTTCTTTGCTCGTTCACAGTTACATTTTTCAAACACTTACTGTAGATCTGTTAGTTATATTAATAGCTGTTTAAACACATTTTTAACTTAGCTTGGTTTTATTTTGTCTTCAGGGGGTTAGCCACCATTGTGAAAGAATGAAGAAATGGCTGTTGAAATGTTTTAACTGAATCCTAAATGAAGCCTTTTTTTAAAAGAGACAAGTTTGTATTATAAACATTTCTATTGTGAGGGACACATACTTTACCAATATCATGTCCATTTTACTGCTTTCAATAGTAAGATAATGTTTTCTCCTTTTTTGACATAAAAATGCTGGAGGAAAATTCAGAATGACTGATATTCAAAAGTCATCTTGACCTAGATAATATATTTAACTCAACATCCAATAATGTATGTACTTTTTCAATGAAACTTCTGAAAGACTTCTTTTAAAATGCTAATTAGCATGTCCTTTGTAAATATATCCACCATAAGCTCTTGCCTCTATTATACATCTTTCAGAAACATTATTCTTCATTTTTCGTTGAGAAATTTAAAAAAATCATTTTGTAAAGGTTTAGGTGAGGACAAAGGAGAACTCGGGGGGATTCTGTCCCACACTGGCCTCCAAGCAATAGCAGGTTCCACTTTTTATGAAAATAAAGTCACCACCATTATGTTTTCTATCTTTGGATACCAGCAAGTTTAAATACAAGAGTAACAAGTTTTTCATTGCTTAGCAATTGTGGAAGGACCGGAGTTGAATCAATGTTGTATCAGTTCTTGAATAAAGAATTAAGATAGCTTTTTTGTGATTTGTTATTCCACAGGCAAATTTTAATTGAGTTTCAATCCTTTACTGCTTAATATCTGATATATGTGTGGCCCATGATCACATAGATAGGGGTCCATAACCTCTGGGCTACAGCCCACTTCCAGGCCACAGCTCATTCAAAACTGGGCTGTGGAAACAGTGGACATATATGCACCACTCCACTTGTGCAAGCCGCAGGCACTTATTCATGCACACAAAGCTCCATGTGCACAAATCGATCTGTGCTCATATGTGTGATGACCCAGGGCATGGCATGAAAGCAACACAGCCAGAGAATAGGTCTAACTCTCCTTTATTGCTCCAACTTTGCTCCCAAATGTCCCCATGTTTACTACAAGTCCTGGAGCAAAGCTCTCACATGCACCTTCAACAGCCTCTGGCTGTGAGTAGTCCAGTAAGCCAGGTTAGCCAAACAGTAACCAGGGCAGCAGCCCAGTAAGCCAGGTTTGTCAAAACAATAGCCAGAGCAAGAAGTTCTGCGACGCAGACAACCGGGCAAGCCCCACAAGACAGACTACAGCAATCTCCAGTGTACACGAGACTCCACAAATTCAACAGATTCAACACTTGTTCCTGACAAATGCACTTCCCACTGGCGCCGTCTTACAACTCAGTCCCCAGGTGTGCTTTGTGAAGGTGGGCGGGGCACTCTCCTCCCTCATAGCCTGCTCAGTCTGCGTTCTTCCCTCCTTCTCTCTTCTCTTCTTGTTCTAAGATCAGGAGGGGATGCTCCCTGCTCATTGAGCTCTGTCTCTACTGCTCCTCCCTGTCTACAAGCCTTTCTGATCCTGAAAAGCCCTTCCCTTCCCCACTTTCCTCCAAAGCCCACGGAGACACCCCCCTTGACCTCTGTCAACTCTTGTTCCAGCTCATCTTCCCACACAGATTCAGACTCCAACAGGAGCATGAGACTTGATCACCTGACACACGGAACCATCCACTCTCCCTCACCGGTCCACCAAGTGGAAAAGGTTGGGGACCACTGACATAGAGCAGATGACTCTTGCTTCACTCAACCCTTATCATAGGCAGCTGTCCCTAAAAAAAACAATTTCTCTCCATCCTTTTCCTAATATTATACAAGGGTGTTTTTTTTTCCCCCTTTCCAGCAAGCAATGGAGTTTATTATTAGTTCTACCAAGGAAGCATCCAATGGCAGCTGGCTGCAATGCTAATGCACTGCGATTCCACAGCTTGGTGTGATGGACATTGCAGCTTGAAAATTAACACTGCATCTGCTTCTCGCCACAGATGACAGCAGGGGAGGGCTGTAATTTCATCTCCAGTCCCCCCCAAATAATGTTTGTTGTCATTCTGTAATCTTGGCAATCAGGGAAACAGCTGAACAGATCGTTTCCTCTGAAATATTTGCTAAACACAGGGAGACCCTGAAAACCACACCTCAGCATGCATGGACTGTGAGTGATGGCATCGCAGGCTGAATCAAACGGGGATTGGATTCGGGAGAACAAGGAGAAGTGCGTGGCTCTTAGCAGCCGATGGAAATAAAAGGAGCATTTCCCAAACCTTCTTCTTTGACTCTTCCGATCCTCAGGAATCATTCTGCCCTCTTTGGAGGCTGATGAATGGAAGCTGGCATTGCTCTAAAATCAATCTCCTTTTCTGGAAATCAGATAAAATGTATGTGCTGGGCTTTCTCCAGTGATGGTATTCAAGAATTTAGCGTAGGTCGCCGAACCGGTAGTAAGTTTTGGCTGGCCATGCCCCCCTCTCCCAGTTTTCCTCCCACCCGAACCTCACTCACCCCACCTGCTCACCTGCCTGACATTCACCTAAGGTATTTCTTACTTTTTTTTCCCCTCCCGACAATTAGCTGTAGATACGATCAGCTGTGCCGGGATTTCCCTTGCTGAGGCCCAGGAAGGCAAAAAAATGGAGGGAGGAGCTCAGCCCCCCCTCCATTTTTCACCTTTCAGAGCCCCAGAGGAGCCGTAGGGGAGCAAAAATGACACACACACCCCGAGGCGTCTCTGAGGCTAGGAAGCTCCCAAAACGGAGCTTGGAGGGGTGCTGTGTGCCCCTCCCATGCTCTGTTCCTTTTCTTCCAGAGCCCCAGAGGAGCCTTGGGGGAGCAAAAATGACCCCCCCGAGGTTCCTCTAGGAAGCTCCCCAAAACAGGTGGGGGCTGTAAAAAAAGCCATGCCCACCCAGTCACATGGCCACGTTCACCAAGCCATGCCCACAAAACCAGTAATTAAAGTTCTTGAATCCCACCACTGGCTTTTTCATCTCTATCTATCTATCTATCTATCTATCTATCTATCTATCTATCTATCTATCTATCTATCTATCTATCTATCTATCTATCTATTAATTCATGGCCTGCAACTGCCATAAATATAAGCATTTGAGTTGCCAAGCAGTGGTGGGATTTAACTGGTGTTCCTACCAGTTCACTGACTATGTTTTGGGGAATGGGCTGCTGCAGCGGCCTTAAGTGTGGAAAAATCGTTATAAGTCTTTTTTTTTTTCCAGTGCCATTGTAATGTTGTGGTTTGCTGGCAGTCTGTGCAGACGGCAGCAGAATCAGACAGTGGGGAACAACAGGGACCAGTCCGGGAGTCTGGGGATGACTTGGACAAGGTTCCTGTGTCTGATGCAGAGATGGGGCCAGGAATATCTGGGAGTGGTGTGCTGATTCCAGAGTCTCCAGAATCTGGCAACAGCGAGGAAGAGGAACAAGGGGAGCCTGTTCCCAGTGCGCACATGCACAGAGCTGCTCGAAGGCAAAAGCAGCTACGATAAAAGAAGCGACTCGGGAGTAAGGCTGGGAGGTGATTGACCCTCCCATAAGGTATAAAGGAAGTACAAAGGTAGAGAAACCTTTGCAGGAAGCAACTTTGTTCACTTTGTTCATATTGAACCTTGAAGCTCTGTGTGGACTTTGTACTTCAGTTGGCTTTTTACAGTTCATTTGGCATTTTATTTGTTGGCAGCAATTCAAAGGAGAGAAAGGTGGGTGCTTATCTCGAGGGGCTATTTGGGACTCATTACAGGCTGGAAATGAACATAATTCCCAGTGTTGAAATAAAACAAGAGTTGTTTTAACTAAGTGTGTGCTTAATTATGGTCTCAGGAAGCCTTGCTCAGAACATGTAACTTTAAACAGTCACTAAACGAACTGTTGCAAGTCGAGGATTTCCTGTAAGAGGTGACCGAGTTCATGCCCTCCTTTGGGATACAGTGGGAAAAATCACAATGACAAGAACTTCAGCTTAACTTTCTTTTTTAATTTAAGGAACATATCTGACGTACTTTCAGCCAACTTCCTAAATGATCCTTAGATGCTGGATAGCCAGAAAATTGGACAGACTTCTCTGCAGATAAAACTGGCTGTAAGTGGAGCATTTACCAGCGGAAGAGCTTCAAAGCCTTCCCTTCCACTTATATTTTAAGCAGTTGTACAAAAAAGGAACATTGATTCTGGGGTTAAATTGACTGATT
Source organism: Hydrophis major (assembly GCA_033807585.1). Taxonomy (NCBI): domain Eukaryota; kingdom Metazoa; phylum Chordata; class Lepidosauria; order Squamata; family Elapidae; genus Hydrophis; species Hydrophis major. The sequence continues at coordinate 35,908,785 of CM066334.1, forward strand.
GTATTCATAGCTGACTCATGCAGTCTGCTGCAAAAGACAAATTGTGCAAGATTGCAAGCTGCGTATCAGTTCTGATAAATCAAAGTTCTGTTCTCTCCACTTCCCCCCCCCAACCCGCTACACGATTCTCTCTTCCTCTTTTTTGTTTTGTGCTAAATATTTTCTGCACACATAATTTGCTATTATTTTGCCCCTGCATGGACAGAAAAAAGGCATTTTCACCACATGGGAGCTGCACAGTGTAAGCGAAGTTCTATATTTCCATACAATTATAACAGAAGCAGAAATCTAAAATTTCCCCGTTTCTTTTGGGCTCCTACACAGGAAATAGACATTATTTTGGTCTTGCACATTTTATGTTTATGCAAATTGCCCATAGACTCCAATTTATCAGACAAATGTAATAGTAAACATATGTATCAAGTGCTAAGCACTTGTAACAAGGACCATGTCTGAACCCCTAGGTGTACTGCGGCAACAACTGTTTCCCAAAACACGGAATGAATGCATTTTAAATGCATCTCAAGCCAAGAATGTTTAAGTCTGATGTAAAATAAGTTCCCTTGCCTCTCTTCTTCGGAAAGAAAGTGCTTGGATACCAAATGAGCTGCTGAAAACCTTCACCTATCCACACAGGATGGTTTCTATTTCGTCTGTGCTTTCCATCATGTTCCTGGATTTCTCCCAGGCGACTTAGAAAAAGGAGAGAAATCACAATAACAGAGTTGGAAGGGACCTTGGGGGTCTTCTGAGCCAGCCTGCTTCTGGGGCAGGAAGCCCTATGCTATTTCAGACAAATGGTTGTCCAATCTTTTCTTCAAAATGTCCATCCTTCCTTTTTTCCTAATTCCTTCCTTCTAATTCTTTCCTTTCTCCCTCCTGTTTTTCCTTCCTTCCTTCCCTCCCTCCCTCTTTCTCATCCTCCTTGCTTCTTTCCCTCTTTCCCTCTTTCTTTCCTTCCTTCCTTCCTTCCTTCCTTCCTTCCTTCCTTCCTTCCTTCCTTCCTTCCTTCCTTCCTTCCTTCCCTCCCTCCCTCCCTCCCTCCCTCTTTCTCATCTTCCTTGCTTCTTTCCTCCCTCCCTCCCTTCTTTCCTACTTCCTTCCTTCCAATTCCTTCCTTCCTCCCTCCCCGCTTCCTCCTATTTGTCCTTCCTTCCTTCCCTCCCTCCCTTTCTCATCTTCCTTGCTTCTTTCCTTCTTTCCTCCCTCCCTCCCTCTCTCCTTCCTCCCTCCCTCCCTCCCTTCTTTCCTAATTCCTTCCTTCCAACTCCTTCCTTCCTTCCCTCTCTTTCTCTTTCTCATCTTGCTTGTTTCTTTTTTCCTTCCTTCTCTCCCTCCCTTCATCTTTCTCATCTTCCTTGCTTGCTTATTTATGTCTTTCTTTCTTTCTTTCCTTCCACCCTTCCTTCTTTCTTTTCTTCCTTCCTTCCTTCTTCCCTTTCCTTCCCTACAAAAAAGTCATCCAATGAATGATCATAGTGAAAGGTTGATTGTTTTTCAATATGTAGGAAACCTCCATATTCTTTTCTCTTCAATAATCCTGAAGTGTTAGCGCCCCCTTTGAAATATTTCCTTGTTTGTTTGTTTTTAAAAATCCCAATCTGGCCTACCATCCTGGGCAGAAGTGGTATTCAGGAGGTTCTAACCAGTTCCAGAGAACCGGTAGTGGAAATTTTGAGTAGTTCAGAGAACCGGCAAATCCCACCTCTGACTGGCCCCACCAACCCCATCTATTCTCTGCCTCCCAAGTCCCAGCTGATCGGCTGGGTCTTCTTTGGTTGCCCTGCACAGGAGAATGGAGCTGGAAAGCAGGTTAGTGGGGTGGGGAGGGAATGGGATTTTGCAGTAACCTTCCCCTGCCATGCCCACCAAGCCATGTACACCCACAAGCCATGCCCACAGAACCGGTTATAAAAAAATTTGAATCCTACCACTGGTCCTGGGATTTCCTCTTAGTCTCCGATTCAAATTCCAACCAGGTTTAAGAAAACTAACTTGGTTGATTTTGAAAACCAAGTTGGTTTTCAAAACCAACCAAGGTCAGCGATTGGTCACCAGCTGCTATGACCAGGCACCTAAATAGATATCGCAATGATCTCTTTGCAGGAGTGGGCTTGGCTTGGACAGTTTCCCAAGAAGCTCGAAGGAACTAGAGACGTTGTCTTTCATTTCAGGGATTCTAATACTATTAATCGGCACACAGGGCCTTTTTTTCTTTCTCCCCAAGTGCTCACAGGCCGGTCTAAGCGTTGATAATTGATGGATTAACAGAGTGATCGCTCTGATGTTTTACAAATTAAACACTTGATATTGGCCAGCATAGAATCCCTCCATAAGATGCAAGGCGATTCTGAATGGGACTCCCATGTCAGCGCATACCAGAAGTGCTCAGTCCCTTTCTGCATTGGGCCCTTGTGCACGTAGTCCTGCTTGCTCCTTCATCCCCATGGCTATGCTAATTTGTTTCTATTAATATGGGCTTAATTGTGATTTTCTTTCTCTTTTCACATTTCATTTGCAAGTAACAAAAAAATATAATTGCAACCAATAAATTGGTGCCCCTCAGGGAGCTGTGTTGACTTTCTCCACCCCCACAGAGTTTGCGATGCAGACTTCAAGGAAAGGGAAGAACAGAAACCTGTGGGAAAAGTGGGGGAGGGGAAGTGGAGGAGGGACTACGCAGCAGCGTATATACAGAGTTGCTATCGGTGGCTTACACAATCACACGTACTAAAAAATTCACATACAAAAATAGACATTTTAAGGGAAAGAAACTTTAAGAACACAGAGGCATTTTCAACGGTTTTTTGGGGAAAATGCCCACACAGAGAAGGATATGCAAAAAGGACTAGACAAAGTTGAGGTTGGAAAGAGAAGAGATGGAGATGGAGAGACTAATCCATCCCAAATTGGGTTCCTTTTTTATTTATTTACATGACATCCTACCTCCAGGAGCTCTAGACAACTGGTCCCCTGACTCTTCCTTCCTTCCTTCCTCCCTCCCTCCCTCCTTTCTCCTTTCCTTCTCCTCCCCTCCCCTCCCTCCCACAACAACCCTTCAATGGAGACCGAATTATCACAGTGAAAGATAGAGTTTCCTCAATCGGTATCTGAAGCACTTCTGTGTGCCTGCAACAGCTAATAAAGCACACTGAGATGGTGAATGTAGCTAGATGGAAGGGACCAAGTCATATGTGGGAGAGAGGAGACTGTCCCAAGCCCTATTCCACCCCAGAGAGATACCATCAAAGTATATTTCCATTGTTATAGAGGAAAAAGAAAGTGGGGGAAAAAACATGGAATGACAACCCCATTAGGCCCTGCAGAGCCTGTTTAGTACTGGTGGCTGTAACTACAGCTATCCTTGATCTGTTCTTCTGTTCTCGGCTCCATAGGAGCTCTTGAATGCCTCTTTTTCATTTTATATTTTTAACCACATAGTCAAGCTGAAAGCAATTAAATATAAGGGGCCTCCCACTGTCATCTTAGCAAACCTGTTTTCCTGTCCAGCTACAGCAGATTGGGGGAAATGATTTCATTTTAGTCAATGTCTATATGTATATATGTTATATACCACTTTGCAGTGCTTCACAGCCCTCTCTAAGCAGTTTACAGAGTCAGCCTATTCCCCTCAACAATCTGGGTCCTCATTTTACCCACCTCAGAAGGATGGAAGGCTGAGTCAACCTTGAGCCTGGTGGGATTTGAACTGCCAAATTGCAGGCAACTGGCAGTTAGCAAAAGTACCCTGCAGTACTGCACTCTAACCACTGTGCCACCATGGCTCAAATATATAGATAATATATATCTCTCTCTCTCTTCTCTATATCTATCTATCTATCTATCTATCTATCTATCTATCTATCTATCTATCTATCTATCTATCTATCTATCTATCAAGGGATGCAGTGGCTCAGTGGCTAAGACGCTGAGCCTGTCGATCAGAAAAATCAGCAGTTCAGTGGTTTGAATCCCTAGCGCCGTGTAACAGAGTGAGCTCCCATTACTTGTCCCAGCATCTGCCAACCTAGCAGTTCGAAAGGATGTAAAAAATGCAAGTAGGGATCCCTTTGGGGGGAAGGGAACAGTGTTCCATGCACCTTCAAAGGTGTTTAGTCCTGCCGGCCACATGACCATGGAGACATCTTTGGACAGCGCTGTCTCTTCGGCTTTGTAATGGAGATGAGCACCGCCCCCTAGAGCCAGAAACAACTAGCACATATGTGCGAGGGGAACCTTTATCTTTATCTTTCTATCTATCTTTCATCTATCTATGTATCTATCTATCTGGTATCTCATCAGTGGACCAGCACTGATGATGATGTTACCTCTCTGCAAGAAAACAACTCAGCTCAGAGAACACCTAGGACCCCTCGCTAACTGTGGAGAATTGTTCTTATCTTTACACAGTTATGGGTAGAGGAGCATATGGCCAGGATTCTCCATATGGTGACTTGCTACCTAATTCCCTATCTTGCCACCTGCTCTTTCCTTCATTCAAGACACTTGCTTACTTGTTGATTGCAAATTGGGAGGAAGCAGTCAAATCTGCAGTTAGGCATCTCTGGTTGTAGCTTGCTTTGCATAAATACTGTTTTATAAAACACCCCCTTAATGTTATATTCATGGAGAATAGACACGCCATTATGATGCAAGAAAAATAAGATATAAAACAAAAAGGGCATATTTTAACAGAAGGTGGACTTCCCAGAGTCAAACCAGGCAAGACTTTGGCCTCCCATTTTGTCACCAACAAATATTTCGTTAAGATGCTCAGAGTAGGGTTGGAAGAAGTCCAAAGTGTTTTATCCAGAGAATCTATTGGGGGAGGGACATCAATAATTCATTGCTTTCTGTCTAAAATCAAAAAGGGCTACTAGGAAGCAAATGGAAGTACAAAGTAATTGATTAATGAAGGGGTTCTCACCACCCATGTGGCTTAGCCAGAGCATGAAAGAAGCATGAGTCTGCTGGAAACACTGCAAAACATTTCAAATATGAAATCTTTCGACTTTGAAATGGTCCTTTCTAGGGGGAAAGGTTCTGCATTTTTAAATACAAGATAGCCATTTAGCCATTTTCTTTAAGAAAAAAGAAAAAGAAAGAATATCAGTATGCACTGTAAAGAAAACTCCAAAGATTGGAAAAAGAAGGAAAGGAAGGGAAAGGGAAAGGGAAAAGGAAAGGAAAAGGGAAGGAAGGAGGGAAGGAAGGAATAGGACCAAACCTGCATGAAATGAAAGTTCAATCCTTAGCTACAGAATTCTTAAAGATTGCTATTATGATGAGTTTGGCCATCTAGAGGAGAAGTTTCAAATATTCCATCTTCTGGGTTTGGGCATAAGGACAAAAGTTAAGGCTTATCCAGGACACCCTGTGATTTAGAAATCGCACATATTGACACGGTGAATCTTGGGTCATTCTTACATCATTCCTATTTTGCTACTTATCTTGTGCTGACTCTCTTACAGTTCCCAGATGGTTCTATGAGTATCCATCCTGACCTGACATTTGAGACAAGGGACTTTTCCTGGTCAATATCTTTAGATAGAGTGATCCTCTTTCCTTATCCTATGAAGATGTTTCTGTAAGTATTTAACGAATGTTGGCTATATTTCATTGGATTCAGTGAAAGGTCCCAGGTTCAGCTGCTAAGGTTTCCCTGGTTTTCTTCCCTGATCTCCTTTGAAAATCAGGTGCAGAACTTTAACACACAAACATACACACAGAGAGAGACAGAGAGACAGAGAGACAAAGAGAGACAGAGACAGAGACAGACAGACAGACAGAGACAAAGGGACTGAGAGAGACAGAGAGAGACAGAGAGAGACAAACAGACAGACAGACTGACAGACAGACAGAGACAAAGGGACTGAGAGAGACAGAGAGACAGAGAGAGAGTGCACAGCAGGAGGCAATGATTGACCCAGAACTGGATTTGATCTGTATTCTTGTCTCATCTCAGCACTTAGCTTGCCTTGCGGATTCTGTGGTGCAGAAGATAGCAACCTCACAGCAGGACTCATCCAGTCTAATGCTGCTGATTTCTCCAAGCTTTTATCTCCCTCTTCTCCTCCTTCCTCCATAGACACACACACCAACCTTGCCAACACTGTGTGTCTCTCTGTGTGTGTGTGTGCGTGTGCTACTTGGGGATTCATTTCACTTGAGAATACTTAATATTCTCCCATCCGTGAGGCCAGGAAACTTGTTAGCTCAACCACACCTCGATCTAGAGTTCAAGACAAATTGCTACTTCATTATGGATGGCGAGTCTCTAATTCGTTTTATTATACATCTTCTCTTCTCTCTCTTTTCCCCACCCTCCAGCCTCTCTAGGCTGTTTAACTTCATGGACAACCAGGAGGGGATTGATCAATCAAGAGAACTGCTTAAGAGCCAAGGTTGAAAACAAATTATACAAATCTAAACAGCATTTCAAATTATGCTTGTTTGTTCCTTGGATCTCCTTTGCCTGGAGATTATCTGGTTGAGTGAAACCAAAGCTTTGAACAATGCTCAAAAGAGTATCTCAAAGATGCTTTTTTTTCAAGAGGCAACTGGACTTTCTGGTTTTTCTTTGAAGACATTTTGCTTCTCATCCAAAAAGCTTCTTTAGCTCTGAATGGATGGAACAATTTATACCCCTTGCAGAGAGCAAGTCCAGCAACCCTGGATATTTGTAAAGGTTACAAATTGGTGTGGAGCCTTCTTGAAACTGTTGAAAGGATGTGTTGTAGATTGGAGATAGATGATGTTGTATCCCTCCCCTTCTCTTGAGACAGAGCTGTTCAGTTTTGACATAGATGGCCTCTTTGACCACCTCTTTCAAACCAGTGGTCCTCTCTGTCCAAAATATGGACTTTGTTTTCTTCAAAAGAATGCCCTGTGTCTTTTAAATGAAGGTGAATTTCTGAATCTAGTCCTGATCTGTTTGTTCCCCTATGTTGTGCCATGTGTTTATGAATTGGTTGTTTTGATTCTCCAATGTACAAATCTGCACGTGGCTTGCTGCATTGTGCTACATGTACCATGTTACTCAGTTTCTGTCTGGGTGTTTTATCCTTGGGGTTGAAACATCTTCAAAGAAAACTCAGAAAGTCCCATTGCTGCTTGAAAAAACACCTTTGGGACAACCATGACCTGGATGACTGAGAATCTCCATAGACGCTCAAAAGAGTAACAATTGTTGTCTTAGTCCGTAGAGGAAAAATGCTGGTGTGATGCTAAAAGAATCCCTCTGTACAGAGATGAACTGCATTCAGTACCAAAGCCAGGCAATGCCCTTCCCAACATGCAAACGCTTTAAAATATTATTGTAAGATAACAATCAAGGGGGCATGGTGGCCTAGCAATTAAGAGGCTAGGCTTGTTGACTGAAAGATTGGCAGTTTGAGAGCCAAATGCCATGTGATGGGGGAAACTCCTATTGTTCTCTCAGTTCCTGCTTCTTTTTTTAAAGATAGCATTCATAGGAAGCTGGGTTGAATCCTAAGTAGTTAGGGGACAAATTGGACAGGGACCCAGAATTGTGCTTTGGTCCTGGGCTGCCAAAGTTCAATACACTTTGTACTTGTTTGCATGCTAATACATTTATGTTGTGTCTTCAAAGTTATTGGGTTGCTCCAAGTGACCCAGATTTTGGCCACAACAATGGGTGATATCTTTCTTAAATTCTACCAATATTCCATGAGAAACTTTCAGGTTTCAGGCCAAAACTTTCAAAATCTTCATCAAAAACAATGCTGTAAAAAAGAGGTCAGCCAAAGATATTGGACTTAAGGTGAAAGAGAACAGAAGAGCTGTCCTAGGTACCTAAACACATACCACAGAAAGTCCAGTAATTATTACTATGGGGGCTACTTAGGCCAGAGTGTCTAACCTTGGCAACTTTAAGACCTGTGGACTTCAGCTCCCAGAATTCCCCAGCCAGCCATTCTGGGAATCGAAGTCCAAAAGTGTTAAAGTTGTCAGATTTGGACCTGACTTAGACCATATCTGAAAGCAGAAATTTTTAACTTGAGGAATTCATCATGTGGCCCAAAGCTATCTCTTGCAAAAACCTGTCATTGGTTCCCAAAGTCAAGTGTACACTTTTCAATTACATTTTGCATTTTATTAGATCTGCACAAATGTTCTGTTCAGAAATAACCTTTGTATCTGATTCAGAAAGAATCTTCCAATCATCCTGATTTTCTTAGCTGAAACCCAAACATTGCAAAGGGTTGGATTGACTCAGACTCAGAAAGATTCAATTTGATCAACTTTCTCAAATGAACAAAAAACATTTTTTTTTTCTAGACCTCCTGAATCCCACAGTGGGTTTGATGAATTTGGTGACTGAAGTTGCAAAGTCAGATTGATTCAACTTCAAATGAAATTTCTTTTAAAAGTTTGAACTGCATCAGGGGTGGATTTTTATTCCCTCCAGTAACAAAACCTCAAGAGGAAGGGAAGAAAACTGTCAGGACATTGCTAGGCAGATTTAACACAGTCAAAATAGTTCACTCCTGACAGCAATTTCTGAAAAATACAAGATTCTAACATTGCAAAGCATGGTAAACAACTTCAGCATGGTGTAAATACCTTAAGTTACAGTTGGCAGAGTATTTTTTTAAATCTGGAATACCACATCCAGTTTTGGTCATCACGATATAAACAAGAAGTTGCGACTCTGGAAAGAGTGCAGAGAAGAGCAACTAGGATGATCAAGGGCCTAAGGACTAAAACATATGAAGAATTGTTTCAGAAATTGGGTATGTCTAGAGAAAAGAAGGACTAGGGGTGACATTATAGCAAGGTTCCAAGATTTGAGGAGCTACCAGCAAGAAGAGTGAGTCAAGCTATTCTCCAAAGCAGTGGTCGCCAACCAGTGGGCCAGGGAACACTGGTGGCCCACGAGAAAATTTTGGTGGTCCATAGAGAAATGTCACTCCCAAAGCAATTAATCCAGGCTGCGCGGAACACAAGACTGCGCTGCCACATGGCCCATGAGAACACAAGGCCTGTGTCAATTGCACTGCGAAGAACATGAGGTAGTGGGGGGGAAGGGGGGGAGGGGGGAGGGGGAACCTACCTCACTCAACCCAAGTGCTTCACCTGGCCACTGGGCTGCTTCTTTCTGCCTCTTTCTTCTTCTGCTTCTGGCTTCACGCAAGGAAAGCACAAAAGTCTTTCTTTCTCTCCCCCAAACTCCACCAGAAATGAGTCTTTGGGACCCTGCAAGGTCTCCTGCTCCAAGAGGCTGCGCCAGCATGACCAGCCTCACAAAGACTCATTTCTGGTGGAGTTTAGGGGAGAGAAAGAAAGACTTCAGATGTTTCTGCTGCTTTCCTTGCATGAAGCCAAAAGTCTCTCTCTCTCCCCCTCTCCTGAGAATGGAGCTGGAGACAGTAACCTGCAATCCTAAATAAAGATTGACTGATTGGTGGGGAATTTTCCTGCAGACTTTTTGGGGGATTTTCCCAGAGTCTTTGCTGCTTTCTGCAAAGACCCTGGGAAAACATCAGCAAGCCACCGCCAGTCAAAATTCATATTAGTGGTCAGTGGGATTTAAAATTATGAGTTTGGTGGTCCCTGAGGTCCAAAAGCTTGGCGACCCCTGCTCCAAAGCACCTGAAGGCAGGAAAAGAACAATGGATGGAAACTAATCCAAGGAGAGAAGCTACCTAGAATTAAGGAGACAGTTAGAAAAATAAATCCAGTGGAATGGCTTACCATCAGAAGTAGTGGAGGCTACCATCACTGGAGGCTTTTAAGAAAAGAGTGGACAGCCACTTGTCTGGAATGGGTCTCCTGCTTGAGGAGGGGGTTGGACTAGAAGACCACCAAGGTCTCTTCGAACTCTATTATTCTGGAAATCCTCATTCTTCCCCATTTTCCATCAAGGAATCCGCTCCTTGTGCCCACTATTTTTCTTTCCACCTGCTCCTTGCTGTAGGCTTCAGCGTTAGAAAGTTATCAGCTCTTTCAGCCAAGTGAAACTCCAAATATGTTTCAAGGTTAAAACAAGAAACTAAAATGAGGGTTGAACTACACATTACATGTAGTTTTGTGATTGCATGGGAGTTTAAAAAGACCTCTTGGGAAAAAGCAATAACACAATTACACACAACATGTAGTTTGGCCCACAAGAGACTATATGAATTGTTTGTCTGCCAGGGGAAGTGGTTTCTTTGTTGTTCCTACAGCAACAGTTAAGCTGTCGCTTTCACAGCCACAAAAAAAATCGGCTTGCCAGTGACCAGGGAGAGTTTGTTTTCTCCCAGTGAATGCAGTCTGTTTAGATGACAGACTGCAAATGCTGCAATTTCACAGGTCTTCAAGCACTTAATTCATCTCAGAGGTGATACTTAAAAAACAGCAGGATTGGCATCTCATCAATGACAGACTGTCTTTGCCAGAGTCCCTCTCCTTTCAGCACCAACCAGACAGGAAGCTGGCAGCCCTACCAGCTGGCCATGCTTGGCCCCAACTTCCCACTTTGCCCCAAAGGACAAAAAGAGGTGAGAAATTCATGGTTTTCAGAGATGCTGATCAGCCATCTTTGCTAATGTGACAAAATGGCTCCCTTCTTCCTGGCCGGCCCATGAATTTTTTAAAAAGAGGGAGGCGGTTGAAGTGGCAATGCTCTTTTTGATGGCATGTAGAGAGGGTAAAGGCTAGAAAAATGGTCTTCATTAGTTCAGGATCAACAGCTGCTCCAGCTCAGGATATTGTCCCCTAAAGTGATCAGGGGGAAAAAAAGAGACAGAGAGAGAGAGAGAGAGAGGAAAGAGAGACAGAGGCAGAGAAAGAGATGCAGAGAGTGGGAGGAACAAAGAGAGAGAGAGAGAGAGAGAGAGAGAGAGAGAGAGAGAAACTGCGTAGGGCATAGCAACTTGTTTATCTTATTTAGGAGCCGTATTCCAGTATTTGAGGGGCTGCCCCAAAGAAGAGGGAGTCAAGCTATTTTCCAAAGCACCTGAAGGCAGGACAAGAAGCAAGAGGTGGAAACTAATCAAGGAGAGAAGCAACTTAGAACTAAGGAGGAATTTACTGACAGTGAGAACAATTAATTAGTGGAACCACTATAACTTTGTTGCTTATATCTTTACCATGTATATTGTTTTATTTAGTTTGCTAGTATGATTTATATTGATTGCTCATTTAGTATCCCAGGACTACCACTAAATGTTGTATCTTATGATTTATGATGAATGTATTTTTATGATGACTATGGTCATGATTGATCACTTGTAGCTTTATGTACACTAAGAGCTTATGCACCGAAGACAAATTCCTTGTGTGTCCAATCACACTTGGCCAATAAAGAATTCTATTCTACTCTACTCTACTCTACTCTACTCTACTCTACTCTACTCTACTCTACTCTACTCTACTCTACTCTACTCTACTCTACTCTATTCTACTCTATTCTATTCCATTCTCCAGGAGTTGTGGGTGCTCCATCACTGGAAGTTTTAAGAAGAGATTGGATAACATTTGTTTGAAATGGTATATAGGACAGTGGCAGCTATCCTTTTTGGCACTGAGTGCTGAAATAGGAGTGTGTGCGCACCCCGGAAACTGGAAGACCAGCTCCCCAACGTGCACGCAGAGGAGCACCGGAAACTAGAAGCTGAAGTTCCTGGCATGCATTTGCATGCTAGCCACCTGGTCTTCTGGTTGCTAATGTGCATGCGCACGCAAAGACCAACTGGCCGGCATGCGTGTGTGCACCAGAACCCAGAAAAGCAATGGCTGGTGTGCCCGGAGAGATGGCTCTGCATGCCACTTCCAGAACCTGTGGCATAAGTTCACCATCATGGGTAGAGGTTCTCCTGCTTAGGGGTTAGAGTAGGACCTCCAAGGTTCCTTTCAACTCTCTTATTCTGTTTCTTATGGATGCCACATCACTGTGAAAATATTGCAATACTGTCAGATCAGAAGGCATATGATTTTGAGACCACAGCAAGCTTAAATTAGATCTTATAAGGCTTGGCAATCTCCTGAGCTTGTCTCAATTTCTATAAAGGAAATCAAAATAAACAAAGAAATGGGGTCACCGAAGCTTTTTAGAGGTTCAGAAGCACAGTATGTTGCTTCCTCTGATTTGCCACATCATCTGTTTGTACCTTTAGATTAGAAAGTGGAAAAAATGGATAATTTCTTAGCTTGGTCAATGTTGCATGAGTTATTTCATAGATCTGTGACCTCTCATTTTCAGATTTACCCTGAGATTCCTTTTCTTAAAAAGTATAACTATGTGCCTTACTGAAACCTATATTTTTGAGTATATGTTTTCTATAAATTGCAGGTATAAATGTAATTTATCACAGAATAATGCCTGCCAAATAGGTTTTGGATTGTTGGGAAAAATTGTACCAAGACAGAGTGGTGCAAAAAGTATTATTAAAAACAAATGTTGCATTCAGCTTAATGACTTAATCCAGCAATCCCAGCACAGACAATCACTTCACAATCATTTACAGTGATTGAATCCTTTGTGCATTCTTTCCTTCAAGCAATGGTCTTATGTTTCTATATAGGAATGGTCCATGGGCATTCAGACTGCTGGAAACTGAGACATACACCCAAATTTCATGCCGTGTGCATAGGATTCCTTGAGAGACAATCAATTAAACATGAGCCAAAGTGTGTGGTGACAGCCCCCCCCCAAAAAAAAGCCAATATGATTCTAAATTGCATTAATAGAGGGATACAATCAAGATCAAATGAGGTACTAATACCAATCTATAAAGCCTTAGTAAGACCACACATAGAGTACTGCATCCAGGTTTGGTCACCACACTATAAAAAGATGTTGAGACTCTAGAAAGAGTGCAGAGAACAGCAACCAAGACAATTAGGAGACTGGAGACTAAAACATATGAAGAACAGTTACAGAAACTGGGCTTGGCTAGTCTAGTGAAGAGAAGGACCAGGGGAGACATGATAGCAGTCTTCCAATATTTGAGAGGCTGCCACAGAGAGGAGGAAGGGGGTCAAGCTATTTCCCCAAACACTTGAAAGCCAGACAAGGAATAATGGACGAAAACTGAACAAGGAGAGATTCAACCTGGAAACTAGGAGAAATTTTCTGACACTGAGAATAGTCAACCAATGGAACAGAAGTTGCCTTCAGAGTTGCGGGATCTTCATCACTGGAGGCTTTCAAGACCATACCAGACTGCTATCTGTCAGAAATGGTGTAAAGTCTCCTTTAGCGGGGTTGGATAGAAGACCTACAAAATCCCTTCCAAGTTCCAACTCTGTTAATCTGTTAGATGTTCAAGACTTTGTTGACTGACAGCCCCATGCCAAAAAAGTAAGATCTGTGGTCTGGAAAGGGGAAAAGCCAGAGTTGTGATGTGTCATAACAATTGCATCCTGCTCAGTGGAGCTTAGTGTGTGACCCAGCACAAGGCTTTTCATAGGGCAGCCGCACCCGATAAAGAAAAGTGATTGCTCCTTTTAATTAACTGAGCTTTCATTGAAGGACAAAGGCCACACTTGTGTGCTGACAGCTGGCCTTCCTTCTGGGTCAGATAAGGTAGCAAGTGATTGTCTCTGAGCTCTAAGACTGGCCAGGAGACCATCCAAAAAGAAGAGATGGGAGGAAATTCATGCTCAGCTTAAGCATTAGCTGCCACAGCTTGCTTTTCTGGGCAACAGGAAAAACATAGCCATAACTTTGGTGCCCTGGTTCAGTTTTGATATTAAAGAATTGAAAGAGAAAGACCTTTGGATTCAACTTCTGCATATCTAAACCCTCTGAGCAAGCAAAGTAGAAGAACTTCCAAGGTGAGGTAGTGTTCTGACCCATGCCCTTTTCCAACAAATCAAAATCAATCCAAATAGAACAGAAACTTGTAATGCTTTTGCAAAATAATTAGCTGTGATAAGCACAAGCCTTGCTGAACTGTGCAAGACTTGCCAAAAGATAACAGATAAGAAATAATTTGCAATACAAGAATCTTAAAATACAAACTCAGGATACTGGAATGTCCATGAGGCTGGAGTTTCAAAATGTCTTTGCCTTCTGCAAAGAAGGTTACTTTCACAGCTGGCTTTTATCTTCTTGAAGGAGGGGGCATTACCTTGCAGCCTTACTCCTGAGTCGCCCATGCTGCTGCAGCTGCTCTTTCCTACGAGCAGCCCTCCATGCACGTGCACTTGGCACAGGCTCCTCGGGAACCTCCTCCTCATTGCTGCCAGCCCCCACCATCTCTGAAGGCAGCAGTCCACTCCCTAATGGCTCTGGCCCCTCATCTGAGTCCTCGCTCTCCTCAGCCATCCACACCTGCTGCCGGCTAACTACAACAGGTAGAAAGCACAAAGGATAAAGCAGTTGTCTGAAGATACCTGCTAACATTTCTCATTTAATTTGCAGATGCTAATAGATGCTGTACTAACAGTGCAAAGTAGACGTTTTCTCCTTTGTACGTATGATAGCAGTCTTCTACTACTTGAGGGGCTGTCACAGAGAAGGGAGGGGGTCAACCTATTGTCCAAAGCACCTGAAGACAGGACAAGAGGTAATGGATGGAGTGATCCAATCTAGAATTAAGGAGAAATTATCTTGACAATTAAAACAATTGATTAATTCAGTGGGACAATTTGCCTCCAGAAGTTGTGAATGCTCCAACACTGGAGGCTTTCAAGAAGAGATTGGATAACCATTTGTCTGAAATGATATAGGGTTTCCTGAGCAGGCGGTTGGACTAGAAGACCTCCAAGATCCCTTCCAAACCTATTATTATTATTATCTCCCTAGCTTAGCCGAGAACTATTTTCATTTCCATCATTAGGAATTTTCTGGGAATAAAACCCATTTGGTCATAGGCATCTATAAAAGGGGGACACGAGAAATGCAAAGTTGCCTCACATATCTAGGCAGCTTGGCTTCACTTTCTTAAGTCATCTCCCCTCATTTGCTTCACACAACCTCTCAAATGCCTTGCCCACTTAAAAAAAAAAGAGAGAGAGGCCAAGTCAGAGTAAGGCTACTCAGTTGCTTAGCAAAAGCTATCAGTGCTATGTGTTGAAATCTGAAAGCCATCGACTTCACTAGGGGACCAAAAAATCTGCATCCAGCTCTTGCTCAGCTTTCAGTAATGAAGGAATTGATTGTGCTGAGAAGTTACTTGTGACAAGAGCTGTTTCCTCCTGACAAAGAGAGGTGTTTTTGAACAAAAGCATGCCAATAAGATGATTGATGGCACCAAAAGCAGAGAGCTACTTAGCACTGCAGTACTTTCTAACATCTCATTCCTTCTCTACATCGTCCACATGCAGTTGTTGTTGTTGTTGTTGCTATTGTAATGGTTTATCTACCAGATGTTCAGGCTGGCTTTGGCATTTTTATCCACCTATTGAATCCTTCCTCAGGACCTGGGATAGGCAGATGTGGATGTTTGATGGCCTTAAAAGTATTGTCACAGGATGTAAGCTATTCCCATCAAAGGTGCCTTTTGTAATTGACTGATGGTGATTTGTCAGTGCTAGTGGGGTTCAACTGGTACTGCAGATGTTTTGGATTTGCACTCAAAGCGCCTATTATGATTGGTCCTAACACTTTGCTTTATTTGGCCACAGTCGTTCTACTTCCATTTGCAGATCTACTTCTGTGATTTTCTCCAGTTCTTTTTCTTCTAGTTTGCTGTCTCCAAGTACTGCCATGTCTACTATCCAGACTTTTTTTGTCTTTTTTATCAACAATTAATCTTATTAGACGATTATTATGTATGCATGTTATGCTCAGAAACTACAGAAGTCTTGCCAGCTATGGAGAATTGAATACGGTATCACTGATAGTTTAGTGAGGTTAATCCTTCAGCAGCAGACCTCCACTACAAATGTGTACAAGACCTTCTAAGGATGTACACATACTAATAAAGGAGAATATTTGTAGCTCAGGGTCAGAGGTGGCATTCAGCCAGTTCTGACCAGTTCTGGAGAACTGATAGTGGAAATTTTGAGTAGTTTGGACAACCAGCAAATCCCACCTCTGACTGGCCCGACCCCCATCTATTCTCCGCCTCCCATTGAGTCCCAGCTGATCGGCTGGATCTTCTTTGGTTGCCCTACACAGGAGCATGGAGCTGGAAAGCAGGTTAGTGGGATGGGGAGGGAATGGGATTTTGCAGTATCTTTCCCCCAAGAGTAGGGAGAGAATGGAGATTTTGCAGTATCCTTCCCCTGCCACTCCCACCAAGCTGTGGCCACAGAACCGGCAGTAAAAAAAAATTAATCCCATCACTGCTCAGGGTTGACATGAGGGGTCCTTGGTGCTTCTGATCTTGCTTGTTTTCTTGCAGAAGTTTCATTATCCTAACTAGGTAACAGTTTGCTGTCAGTTTATATTCTGGTGTCTGGCCTGTCACTGTTGGTGGAGGTGATTTTAGAAATTCTTTGGTTGAGCTGTTTACTGTTGGCTCTTTGTGCCAACTCTCTGTTTTGGCACAAAGTGCCAACAGTAAACAGTAAATAGCCCAATGAAATAATCTCTAAAACCATTCCAACAAACACTGACAGGACTAGCAGAATATAAACTGACAGCAAATTCTGCTCTTTATTAGCAGTGATGATGTTGCCTAGTTTGGGTAATGAAACATATGCCAGAAAACAAGTATGTTCAGAGAGCACCAAGGACCCCTCATATGAACAACTTTTACCTTGAGGTAAGATGGGAGGCCTATAATTTTTTTTTATAAATAAATAAATAAATTGTAAATGTTTTATTATTATTATTATTGTTTCTTTTTCCTTCTATTTGGACACCTTGCTATTTTCTCCATCTCTGATGCTGCCCGGAGCAAAGAATCAACAGGCCTTCAACCCAGACCATGAAAAGAGCAGTAAATTGCTGATATATTTCTCCTCCTCCTCCTCCTCCTTCTTCTTTCTAGCGTTTTCCCTCCCCCCACTACTTTTTTTTTCTTAAAAGAAGAAGAAGAATCATCACTTGTTACTTTGTCTTTTCAATATGTCACACCAAAGCTCTCTCCCCATTAGGTGAAAATTGGATTTGGTTAATGAAGGAAAAAAGGAAATCAATTAACTTTATCAGTACATGGGAGAGTTATTTGCAAAGCCAGAAAATATTTTTTTTTTCTTTCTCTCTCTTTCCCCATTTCTTTCATTGAAAAGAAGCAATTTGCACATATGTCCAAGCACAGGCAGGTAGGGAAGAAAGATGGGTTGTGTAGACAAAGGCTTTGGGAAGAGATTTTTAAAAAGATGATGGCCCTGAGGAATTTTTTTTAGCAAAGGTTGATGTATTCAGACTCACAAAGTAGCCATCTTGCAAAACAAAAGGATGCAATTAGCATTCCTTTCCCTAAGCAACATCATGCAAAGGATTTGAATGTGTGACTAAAGGAGAACCATGCTATTGAATGGCAGCGAATTTTATTTTTATTTTTAAATTGTATAAAAGAGAGAAAAGAATTAAGGGTACAGCTTGTCCTGAATTGAATTGCTTTTGGTTTTATTTCTTTGTGCCCCCAATCTCTCTTTCTGGGTGTTTCATATGTTCAACTACAACTTGGAATCTAACCACATTGCATCAATAAACTGGTCCACAAATGTTATCCTGCAAAGCTTTTAGCCTGATCTTTTATATCTTATGCTCAGGGTCGAGAAACTGGGGATGAAAACTCATCATTTAAAAGGCACCAGCACCAAAAATTGAGTGTTTGTGTTTTGCAATTGGTCCTGTGGAAAGTTAGCATCCACTCCTCTCTTAGAAAAATGAAATATCCTAGGAAATATTAAAAAGGCAGAATATTTCCCCTAAAAGGGAAGTAGAAACTCAGAGAGGCAGAAGCTCACCCCCTCATCTTTGTTAATGGGCGGGCCATTAAGGCCTGTACCAGAGTATTCTACATAACAAAGGCCTCTACTACACTTCTTGCACAGGAACAGGAAACTCTAAGGTGAGGCCCAACAGAGGGTCTCAGCATCTCAGCCCTTCCTTCTCTTTTCCTTCACCTTGAAGCATGTGATCATCCTTTCCTTCTTTGGAGCTCCAGGCCATGTAGTCCTGATATTAAACCTTCCAAACAGCCTCCATGTTTCCAATGTCTTTTTCCCCACTTGGAACTGAACCCAAAAGGATAGTTCTTCCAACAGTCCAAAGCTACAAACCAGCTGAGCTGAAAGGTTAATATGGAATGCAGTTAGTATAGGTTTCCCAGCCTGAATTATTTTATCTGCTTCCTAGTTGTGATCATTTTCCATTTCTAGAAGCAATACACCTCCGGCTGGCCTTGAATACATGATGATGTTACCTAGTTGGGTAATGAAATGTCTGCAAGAAAATCACCAAGAAAACCATTAAGTTCCAAGAGCAGCCAAGGACCCCTTTGGGGGTATCATGAAGACTCTGGTCAATGCCTTGAATGCTGCATTAATAATTTAACACAGTTGGAAGGGACCTTGTAAGTCATCTAGTCCAACCCTGAACCCAAGCAGGAGATCCTACACCATTTCTGACAGATGGCAGTCCAGTCTCCAGTGATGAAGCTGAAGACATTGGTTGATTGTTCTCATTGTCAAAAAAAAAAAAAAAAAAATCCTCCTTATTTCTAGGTTAAATCTCATCTCCTTTATTTTTTGAAGGTAACATGGAAAGGATCTCAACCTTTCTTCCCTGAATGTGTTCTATGCTGGCTGGGGAATTCTGAGAGTTGAAGTCCACAAGTCTTAAGGTTCTCAAAGTTGGACACCTCTGATCAACAGCTGTTAAAAAGTGCTATCTGGCACATTTCTAGAAGCAACACACCTACTGTCTGGCCTTGAATACATGATGATGTTACCTAGTTGGGTAATGAAATGTCTGCAATGCAATTATTTTATTTGCATGCAAATAAAGTGAACATACACATGTTTGTATAATTTAGCATGCTATTCACCATGAAAAAAAAAAATTGAATGTCTCGTACACCATCTACATACGACTGTTGTAGCATCCCCACAGTCATGAGAGGCCAGGCGAGGAGATGCGTGCCTCGATGTGAGTGATATTGAGTTGGCCATGTCCAGCCAATAACATGACCACCAAGCCATGTCCACCCAGTCACCATCTACTGCCCATTAGAAATTGCCCACATTCCACTCTCAGTGTTCAAGTTTCTTATTTTTCTCCAAGCATTTTCACCTTTTGCAGTGACTGAGCCTAAGAACTCATTAAAAAGAAAGACTTCATAAATAAGTGGTCTTCCTCAGTTTTTTCTTCTTACTATTTAAGAATTAAAGGGCAGGAATTGAACTGCTAAGGCACTTATCTGAAGTCCTTCTAGCCTCATTAACAAGGGGAAAAAAACAAGGTTGACCATAAGCAGCATCTTGTAACTTTTTTGGAACACGGTGTCCATTTTCCTTCACTGCTCTTCAGACTTTCTACCGATCTTCTTTCTAAACCCACCACATGATCCAGCTATTGAACGATTGCTTATATTTCATAGCAAGGCACCAGTAATATACAAGAGGAAATCTCTGGAGGTGGGCCAACCTGAAGATGACTTCTAAAGGGTTTCAATTATTTACATCTTTTTCACTGAGCCTTTCTCTTCCTTCAGCTTATATTCTTGTATATAGTATCCTCCCTCTTTCCCAGGGGTGGGATTCAATTTTTTTAACAATCGGTTCTGTGGGCATGGCTTAGTTGGTGGATGTGGCTTGGTGGTCATGTTATTGGCTGGACATGGCCAACTCAATATCACTCACATCGAGGCACGCATCTCCTCGCCTGGCCTCTCATGATTGTGTGGGGATGCTGCAACAGTCATAAGTGTGAAAAATGGTCATGTCACTTTTTTCAGTGCCATTGTAAGTTTGAATGGTCACTCCATACAAGCAAAGTACCAGCAAAGGAGGGAAAAATAACTCCAGAGAAATTCCAGAGACAGGAAGTCTAGTCCTGCCAATAACATAAAAAGTGTTAATAGAGAGGCAGTTTCTGTAAGCAACACCAGAATGTTTCCTTCCTGCCTTCCTTACAGGATTAGGCCAGTGATTTCTTCTAACAACCGGTTCTCCAAACTGCTTTGAATGCTAACAATTGGTTCTAGTGAACAGGTGCAAACTGGTAGAATCCCACCCCTGCTCCTTCCTCTCCTCTCCCCTCCCTCAACTCTTGGGCTGCCCTAAAGAAGACCCCTTTGGTCCTGTATGGATTGTTTCTTTCTCACCTCTAAAGTGATCCAGTGAAAAACTGTCAAAGCACAAGAGACTTTTTGCTTTCCTTTCTTGGGTGACACTTCCTGGCAATTTTGACAGCGAGGTCTAGAAAACTTTGAATGGTTTACTGCAAATGTTTTGGCAGGAAGATTCTCAGCTGCCACTCCAAAGGAAGAAGAAGAAAGTCCATACTCTTCAATATTTTA
The DNA here is from genome assembly GCA_033807585.1 of Hydrophis major. Classification (NCBI taxonomy): domain Eukaryota; kingdom Metazoa; phylum Chordata; class Lepidosauria; order Squamata; family Elapidae; genus Hydrophis; species Hydrophis major. The sequence continues at coordinate 35,929,157 of CM066334.1, forward strand.
CACATGAAACAGAGGCTCACTCAAATTATTTTAACAGCCTCATTCTCACTTCATTGCTTTTACTGCCTCTGCTTGTTTCCTGATTTCCCACTTTGGTAGAAAACACTGAAGACGTTCGCTCATCTATCAGCAACATGCTCCAGTTTCTGCTTCTCCACCCCACTCACAGCCACTAATTTAGCATCTCAAACACTTGTTTTTTTCCTGAGGGATAAATTCAGCACAGTCAACAGCATAAGTGAGGAAGAGACCTCTGACAATGACTCAGCCATCTTATGTTGATGCACTGTGTTCATGAGCTTTTAACTCAACATAGCCTTTACCATTTGTTGTAATTGTTGTTGCTTTTCACATGTAGTGTTTTTAGCTGGGCCCTGGTGAATTCAGGCATTCCCATAACTTACTTCTCCAAGAAGTACAGTAAGTACTGTACAGCCCAATGATTGTCAGAAGCAGAGGATTAAACAAAAATGGCAACCTTCGTTCAAGTTAACTTTGTAACAGATTAACAGAGTTGGAAGGGATCTTGGAGGTCTTCTAGTCCAACTCCTGTTCAAGCATTTAAGACAAATAGTTGTCCAATCTCTTATTGAAAACCTCCAGTGATGCAGCACCCACAACTTTTTGAAATAATCGTTCCCAATGTCAGGAAATTTCTCATTAGTTCTACATTGTTTTTCTTCATGATTAGTTTCTTGTTCCCTTGTTCCCTTGTTTCTTGTCTTGCTTTCTGGTGCTTTGGAGAATAGGTTGATTCCCTCTTTGAATGTTTTAGCCTCCAGCCCCTTAATCATCTTTGTTGTTCTTCTCTTCACTCTTTCTAGAGTCTTAACATCTTTTTTATATATCATGGTGATCACAAACTGGATGCAAATTCTGTCCCATAGTTTCATTTTGTTTAGAAACTATCGAGCAATAACCTGGACATATTGCAAAACCCAGTATTTGAATTTTCACTGGAAGATAGACTTTAAGTTGGTAGGTTTCACTGTGATTCTTTTTGATATGACATGGTGTCCTGTGCAAAAGAGATATCTGATAGGCACTCTTATTTAATCCCCTTTATTTTGAGTACTCATTCTTTAACCTCTAGTCTCTTAATCAACTTTGTTCATCTTCTCTGCATTCTTTCTAGAGTCTCAACATCTTCTTTTATATGGTGGCAACCAAAACTGGACACTCTGTTGATGGCCTTACACCAGCTTGTCTTATAAGTGACTTCCCCACCCACCCATAAATCCAAAGAAAAGTAGACTGTTAGTCAGATCCTTTCTTCCTGTCTCTATTACTTGGCTGGCTTTATCTATGGCTGAGTAATACTAAGCAAAATAAATTATTCATAATTGTGCTTGTCAATCGGTAGATAGACTATTCACAGATTACACCCCACTCATTCCATTTCTCTTGCCCATTTTTCTGAATGCAAAAGACTGGGAGCAAAAGCTCTCACTCTCTCAGCTAAAAAAAACAACGAATGGAACAAACTCAAACAAAGCTTGTTTTCTTCTCCATGGAAGAAGAAGTTGGATGATGTTGGATGTGTTAGGAATAGAATTTCCCCCCCTAAGCATGTTGAAAGGCATTGCTGGGTGTAATTTTCTCCTTCCCTCCACTCTTCCCTCAAGTTTGAGGAAAGAGAATTGGATTTTTGAAATTTCTTTCAAAACAAAAGGAAATTTTTGGTGAAGTGCAAATATCGAAGAGTCCTGTAGTGAGTTAGCTATGGTGAGTTGTCCTAGACCCCATTAAGGAGGTGGAATGACTGATTTGCATGGGATCCATTTGCCATATTAAGGTGGAACAGTAAACCTCAACAAAGAAAAGCATCACATTGCACTAAATCAACTATAATCCACACAGTCCTGGTATTTTCATAGCTATTTATGAGCCATGGTGATGCAGTGGTTAGAATGCAGTACTGCAGGCTACTTCTGCAGTTCGGCAGTTCAATTCTCACCAGCTTAAGGTTGATTCAGCCTTCCATCCTTCCGAGGTGGGTAAAATGAGGACTCGGATTGTTGGAGGCAAGAGGCTGACTCTTTAAACTGTTTAAAAAGGACTGTAAAAGAACTGTGAAGTGGTGTATGTGTCTAAGTGCTATTGCTATTTCTCATTTGTGCTCATTTAGTTTTATTATCCTTAGTATTACACACTAATCTAAAAAGTACTGCTCGTGTTAAAGCTGAAGGGGAGAGCAAAAGAAGAAAATAGATATCCTATAAAGGTCACTGTTATATATAAAAGAGATGGCATGACTCAGTCATGGGAGTAAGTTGCAGAAAATTGGAGAAAATGGCAAGAAACTGATTTTAGCTAACATCAAGAGAAATTTCCTGATGAACATCTCAACAAGAGGAGTCAGAGGAGTGACCTTGACGCTCTTTGGCTGGAGGCCTTCAAGAAAAAACATGAAGCACAGGTTTGCCATGAGCTAAGTCTTCTGACTAGCCCTGGAAATGGTTGAATTGGTCATCCCTCTCTCTCTCTCTCTCAATCACTCTCTCTCTCTCTCTGAATCCCTTGTGTCCATTTTTTTTTTCTCAGTGTGATTTAAAAAGCAGTCCTGATTGCTAGGGATTTGCAAATCTCCCTTTTCTTCCGTAGACATTTGTGGCAAATAATGATTGCATCCTCATGTAGCAATTCTCCAATGCTATTGCTAGACAATGTACGACCTAAGCAAAACAAATCTTATTTCTATGAAAGTTCACCCCGTTTCTGAGTTCGGAGAATGCATATGCATGACGAGCTGTATGATATATGTGAAATTCAGAATGGACAAGTGATGAGATTTAATCAGGGGTGGGCTTCAAAAATTTTAGCAATGAATCCTCTGCCCAGTTGCTAGTTGGGTGTGGCCTAGTCAGCCTCCTGCACCACAGCGGTGGGGGCATTTTTGCCCTCCCCAGACTCCAGTGGCTTTCCTCTGAGAGGGTGAAAACAGAGCCTCCCTGGCTCTGGAGGCTCTCTGGATGCTGGAAACAGGCCCATTTCTGGCCTTCCTCAATTTTCGGGAGACCCATTTTTCACCCTCCCCGAGCCTTTGCACTTACCTGCATCCAAAACAGGGGACTCCTGGGAGGAATAGGGTGGGGTGTGTGGGGCCAGCCAGGAGTGGATTTGGGGGTTCTTTGAACTGTGCAGAATCTTAGCTAGAGGATCTCCTGAACACCCGTGAAGCCCCAGAAGCCCACCCCTGGTTTTAATGGTCACTGGAGCTCAGATAAGAAGGTTGAGAGGTATAACAAGGTTTAGAGAAGTGGCACTGAACTTCGTGAATCCCTGGGAGTGCAGTAGTTAAAATACAGTATTGCAGGCTAACTCTGCCCATAGCCTGGAGTTGACCCAGACTGGATCAAGGTTGACCCAGCCTTCCAGCCTTCCCAGGTCAGTAAAATGAGGAACCTAGGTTGTTGTTGTGGGGGATAAGATGCTAACTCTATAAACCATTTAGAGAGGGCTGTAAAGCACTATGGAAGTGGTATATAAGTCTTAAGTGCTATTTCTATTGCTATTGATTTCTGGAGGGAAGTGATATGGACAACTGAAGGCCTCCAACTTCACCCACCCCAGTTGGAGTAAAAGATGGGCAGCTCTTCCTTCACTGCATGTCTCACTTGTTAAGAAAGTGGACATTAGGCACTGGAGAAATCAGACAGTTCAAATGAGTATAAAGATTTATTGCAAGCTTAAGTTCTCTTCAAGAATCTGAAGAACTAGTGGTCAAAGGAAATGAGCAGGAATTAAGAAAGGAATTCAGGGTGGGTAGGACTTAGATCTCTTGTGAGCACGCAGGGCCTCATGATTGATGATGCCTTTGACCCCTCCCTCAGACTCAGCCTGGAGAGCCAAATTCTTTTCCAGTAGTTGCTGAGGCACCCGGGAAGATACTTTGCAAAACCACATCCAGACATTGCTCTGGCTTAATAAATAAAGCACCCTTCTACAAAGAAAGGCAACTTCAGCTGCCAGGAGAAGAAAATTTGTGGTTGGGCTCAACATTAGTGGATGTATGTGAATACATTTGAATGCAGGATAGTACAAATATGATTTTAAAGGCAGGAGAAAGTTTGATCTAACAAAACAAATAGTGCACTTAGAACGGGAAAAAAACCTCCTATACTGGAGGCTTAATGGCCATCTATTAAACATAAATCAACACAAAGGAAAACCATCAGCAAGAGAAAAGATATGTCCATTTGGGGATTAAAACACAAAGGGAGTATAATAGTTACTCAGCAAATTAAGATACTTACAGGGAATGAGTTATTACCATTCAAGGACCTTGCCTTGCCTTGTCACAGTTATAGTGTGCCCATTGCACAAAACTACACCTACTTGCTAAATTAAGTGAACAAATGCTTCCTTCCTCCTGCCTTTTTCACCCAGAGCAGATCAAAATGAGAATACGTGCACCCCGATGCTTGGTTTGTTGACTCAGAAATGCAGTAATTCTGCTGGAAGCTGGTAGGATCTATTTCAGTTATCACAACGTGTGTGTTTGTGATGTACCTTCAATATATTTGGCATTTCAGAGAGCCAAGGGTTCATGAAAAGGGAGAATTGAGAGAGAGGTGAAAAGCCAGAAGAAATGGCACCATCTCTTTCAGAGCATTAAGAGGAATAAGAACAAGGATTCTACAGGTCACAGCAAATTCAGGGTGGACGTGATTCTCTGTATCTATAGGTATAATGGTTCTATTTTAATTCCAGAAAGTTTCTTGATACCATTTGCTGAGAAATATGAAAGAGAGGATGAAACTGTCAGGTGCAAAAGATCAGGACCACATTTGAAGTTCCAGTTAAACTGATTTATTGCCCAGCCTATGGAAAGGATGTGGTGGCTCAGTGGCTAAGACGCTGAGCTTGTTTATCTGAAAGGTCAGCAGTTTGGCAGTTCAAATCCCCAGCACCGTGTAATGGAGTGAGCTCCCGTTACTTGTGCCAGCTTCTACCAACCTACCAGTTCGAAAGCACATAAAAATGCAAGTAGGAAAATAGGGACCACCTTTGATGGGAAGGTAACAGTGTTCTCTGCACCTTCGGCATTTAGTCATGTTGGCCACATGACCATGGAGATGTCTTCAGACAGTGCTAGTTCTTTGGCTTTGTAACAGAGGTGAGTACCGCCCCCTAGAGCCAGAAATGACTAGCACATATGTGCGAGGGGAACCTTCACCTTTATTATAGAAAGGAATCTACTTAACTAATTAATGGTGAGCACTATTTTGGCATTCTATAAGGGTCCACATAATTCAAGAGAAATGATCAGGCTGAGCCGGAGGGTCAAACACATCATCAGTCTCAAGTCCCTAAGAGATCTAAGTCCAGCCCTCCTTGAATTCCATTGATTCTTATCCAGTGCCAATTTGCTTTGACTGATAGTAGTTCGGATTCTTGCAGAGAGCTTTAGTGTACAATAAACCTATATATTCATTTGAACTGCCTGGATTTCCTGATTCCTCCAGCACTTGAGAAGAAGTGGAACTAGGTCTGCTTGTGGCTATGTAGAGATTCTAGACTAGATTCCTCTTTTAATTCTGCCTCCAGGATCTGCCACTCCTTGTCCTACAGAAACTGCACTCATGTTTACATGGGATCTTCCCACAAATATAAACTCAGTTTCAATGGGAACAGAATCTAGGACTAAACAAATTGGCTTGATTCCACCTCAATTGATCCTATGTTCTACCTTGATGTGCATCACAATGATTCCACCTTCCCTCCCCTCCCCCCAAAAAACTGGGCAAAAGGATACTGTAAAAAGACCATTTATAAACTCATATTTTGTCGACAGATGCTTCAAACATCTGGTGCCAACACATGGGAAATATCCATCAGGAGAGGGGAAAAAAGGTCAAATGGCACATTTTCTTAACAAAAAGCTTTCCATTTTCCTATTGATTGATATTTTTTCTGTTTTCTTCACCACAGGGGTAATTTCCCCCTCCCTCCCCATGTCCCTCCCCCACATACAACCTTGGTAGGAGAGGTTAGTCCACACATGTAACTTTTTTGAGGTTTTTTTCTCAACTTTGCTAAGTTAAATTGCCTTCCCATTTTGTTCCACTGTACTAAATGTCATCTCCATCAAAGAGCAAATATAATTTAACTGCCATTTGAGTCTTGCTACAGGTTCTCAGCTGTTCGCTCTATCACCGCACCTCAGAAAGCTGCCTGCCAGTTGAGCTCTAGTAAAAGAGAAAAACACAGCCAGACTACTACGATCTCACTCACAAATGTTCTGCGGTCATGGTTCAAAGTAATTAGAATGTCACAATGAAAATATAGTGGGTGGAAATAGCAGATGTGCCAACTCCATTGAAGAGAAGAAACTTACTGAATGATGGAGGGGAAAATTATGAAAGCCAAGTGAAAGTTTGCTTCCCAAAGCCCCAAAGTTCAATGATGGTGGCCTTTTAGCCATTTGTTATTTGCTTGTTTGCTTTCTGAGCTTTGGCTAAACTCAGAAGCTAGATTAGCCTAGCCTACAGGTAGTTCTAAATTTACGACCACAATGGAGCCAGAATTGATATTGCTAAGTGAGAAATGTATTAAGGGAGTTTTGCTACTGTTGACCTCACCCCATTCCTAAGAGGTCTTTAAGGGGCATGCATAAGCACACCAACATGCCTACCGTCCCTGTCCTAATTTTCCCTTGTACTCATATCAATTTCATTATTAATAATCAGGATTATACTTATATCTGTTATCTAATACATGTTCAGCAAATAAATAAAGTAATTCTGGGCAGCTGATCACATGGAGTGGAGAGTGAAGGGTCTTTATACTTTCTCTTGGGCTTTGCACTTCAATTTCCTGTTCCTGTGCAAGAACATGTATTCTATTGGTTGTTGTAAGGGGTCATAGCTGGCTCTGTAGGTTGTCTGAGCTAAGTTTCGTTGAAGCCTGGAGGGTGATGCAGGAGATTGTGCCACATGGTGAGCTCTGCTGCTAGATGGGTTAATCCTATTATGTCCTGAGGGGTCATGTCTTAATCCCATCATCCTGAAGCTGGAGGTCTTTTGTTTTGTAGATAGGCTGACCCAGTCTTTCTTAATGGGCCCAAAATATCTGCTGCGGGCTATTAAGAAAGCCTTAGGGGCTGCTTTCTGATTCCAAGAGCACGTTTCTCTATTTTTCCTTTAGGAAAATATAATATTCTGCCTTTTCAATATCTCAAAATATTTCATTCTTCTAGGAGGGGAGTTCTATAAGGTCCTCAGGGCTGTATTCTTTTTTAAATGCCTACAGGCAATATAATTGTAGGATTGCCATTAAAAAAAATACAAATGAAAAAAAAAAGATGAAAATATGTAGAAAAATATATTTTCTTCTTCCAATCACGGACTCCAAACAAGAATTTGATGTAATAGTGTAACAGTTGGACAAATATTCTGCAATTTTAACATGGTGCTTCCAGTACAAACGTTGGCATTGACAACCAAGTCAATTTCCAAATCTCGTTACGTTTTTTTAATGCCAACCATTCTTACCCAATGAGTTCTACTTGGTGTTTTGCCAATCAGTTTTGAAGCTTGAGTTGTTAAGATTAAAACACCTTTTCACCCACAGAGAAAGAAAAGATGTAGGAGGTTAAAATTATGGGTCAGGTATTTTTCTGAAAAATATATCTATTTTCTGGATTTGGACTTGTTTAAGACTCTAGATCACAAACTATGGTCTAATAAAGCAAAGGAATGAACTCATCTTTTGCTTGATGGTGACAAACCAGGAGAGTCAGCAATGGTGGGTTTAAGTGAAAAACACTCAACATTCTATCATTGCCTATTTATTTGGATCTGCTTCCAAATCTATTTAGCTTATATTTAATTTATATTTAGTCAATACAGGCTTCTAACAGATTCCCTCTCCTGTTTTCCATATAATGAGCTGCTCTGCATATAAAATATTGTGCATTTTTTTGCAGACAATTTGACCCAGTTCTTATTCTTGAGAGCTCTTTTTTTCTTTTTCCTCTTCCTGCAGAGTTCAGGAACATAAGTAAACCATGATAAATAAATAAACATCTTGACATGCAGATCAGGGACTGGGCTTTAAAAGGAACTATTGACTTTTTAAAAGATGCACAAACCATAGCTTGAAATTAGCTTATTTTCAATGGCTGTGTTTTGCCAGTGGACTAAAAGTAACTCATTTTCTGCATTCACACAATAGGCGGAGCCATTAACTAATCAAAACAATCACAGAAAACTAACCAAAATGGATGCTAAATTTCACTTGTTGGATATGTCAACACATACCCTAATTATTGTTAAACAGGTCAGTTGTTGGCTAATAATTGACAGTTTTGGACTACAATCTTCTTAAATTCCCTTCCTCTCACTTTCTATTGGATTGTAACAATAACCAGAAAGTACTTTGGTATCATCTGGTCCAACCCAGGGGTGAGATTCACATTTTTTTTTACTACCGGTTCTGTGGGCATAGCTAGATAAGTGTGGCTAGGTGGGTATGGCCAGATGGTCATATGACTGGGTGGGCATGGCTATGTGGTGTTTTTTTTTCCCCTTTTGCAGCAATCCATCCCCTGTTTTTTGCCTACTGGGGCCTCAAGGAAGCCTCCTAGTGAGGTAAGTACAATCAACTGTGCCACACGATTTAGATTAGCTAGAAAGCAAGAAATCTGATTATTTCCTGCTTTCTAGCTAATCTCAATCGCACAGCACAGCTGATTGTTGGAAACACCAGTTCAGCCAAACCAGTAGCATTTTTTTTGAAAACTACTGGTTTGGCCAAATTGGTAGCATTTTTTACTACCGGTTTGCCTGAACTGGGCCGAACCCGTAGAATACCACCCCTGGTCCTACCCCCAGCTCACGCAGGAGACCTACATAATTTCTGACAAATGGATGTTCAGTCTCTTCTTAAAAGTTTCCAGGGATGGAGCACCCACAACCTCTGAAGACAATTTTTTCCACTGGTTTGCTAGAACTGTCGATTGTTAGGACTGTTGATATCATTTGGTGACCTTCACTAAATAAACTTGCAAATTAAACTTGAATGAAAAGAAGATGCTGTCATTTATTATTAGACTTCCGCTCATAGGCAGGTTTTCTCGCGCACAGTGGGAATTCTCCCTTGGTGGCTCAGTTGCCTGAATGACCCCAGGATTTTTTTGCTCAGAAACTAATTGCTGAACTTCCTTTGCTGTTGATTTTCCAACTTTTTTCCTGACTTTCAGAGAACCTATCTCTCCCTTCAGAAAGAAAAGAAAAGAAAGAAGTCACAACCCCGGTATAGTGCTATCATTAAGGAATAATGGGTTTAGAAAAAAAGAAGACAAGCTTTTAACGGAGACCTTTTCAGCAGGTGACAGACATTGAAATACACCATTGATTGACACCATACAGCAGGAAATCAGATACAGTCAGTTTAATTTGCAGTTATACAAAATTAAGGTGCTGTGCTCCCCAGATATAATTCTAAAGGAAAGAAAGTGAACTGTGAGTCTCTTTTCTGTAGGGAGGTGCAAGATCTTAGTTTCAGCTTCTAAGCAGCCTATGCAGGCACTGGAAATGGCTTGAATCAAGAGGGATCCCTCATGCTGAATGGGGCAGTGTGCCTGTCAGGTTTTGCCTTTCCTGGAAAGTTTTTGCGTAGTCAAGGTGTGAAATAAACTGTCACACCTCTGATTCAAGAATTATTGAGTCAAAAAATCAATGCTTTCAGTTTCCTGCAAGGAAAGTAAATAGATCTCTGCAGCTATGGATTAGATTAGGTTAAGTTAACAGAGTTGGAAGGGACCTTGTAGGTCATCTAGTCAGAGGTGGGATTCCAATTTTTTAACAACCAGTTCTGTGGTGTGACTTAGTTGGTGGGCGTGGTTTGGTGGTCATGTGACTGGGTGGGCATGGCTTGGTGGTCATGTTATTGGCTGGGTGTGGCCAACTCAATATCATCGAGGCACACATCTCCTCGCCTGGCCTCACATGACTGTGGGGATGCTGCAATAGTCGTAAATGTGAAAAATGGTCATAAGTCACTTTTTTCAGTGCCATTGGAACTTTGAATGGTCGCTCCACACAAGCAAAGTACCAGCAAAGAAGGGGGAAAAAATTCCTGAGACAGGAAGTCTAGTCCTGCCAAGAATGTAATAAGAGTTAACGGAGAGGCAGTTTCTGTAAGCAACACCAGAATGTTTCCTTCCTGCCTTCCTTACAGGATTAGTCCAGTAATTTCTTCGAACAACCGGTTCTCTGAACTGCTTTGAATGTTAACAATCGGTTCTAGCGAACAGGTGCAAACTGGTAGAATCCCACCCTGCATCTAGTCCAACCCCTCCACTCCTACACTATTTCTGACAGATGGCAGTCTCGTCTCTTCTTGAAAGCTTCCAGAAATGAAACTCCTACAACTTCTGAAGGCAACTTCTGTTCCATTGGTTGATAGTTCTCAGAAAATCTCTCCCTATTTCCAGGTTGAATCTCTCCTTGTTCAAGTTTCCATCCATTATTCCTTGTCTAGCCTTCAGGTGTTTTGGAAAATAGCTTGACCCCTTCCTCCTCTTTGTGGCAGCCCCTCAAATACTGGAGCACTGCTATCATGTCTTTCTCTTCACTGGACTAGCCATGCCCAGTTCCTGTAACCATTGTTCATGTTTTAGTCTCATCTTGGTTGCTCTTCTCTACACTCTTTCTAGTTTCTCAACATCTTTTTTGTAGTCTGGTGACCAAAACTGGATGCAGTGCTCTAGGTGTGGTCTTACCAAGGCTTTATAGAGTGGTATTAGTACCTCACTTGATCATGATTGTATCCCTCTGTTAATGAATTTAGGATTGCATTAGCTTTTTTGCCACTGCACATGGCTGGCTCATATTTAGATGGTTGTCCTAAGACTCCAAGATCCCTCTCGCAGTTACTGCTATTAAGCCTGGTTTCACTCAGGCTATATGTATATATGGCTAGGCTATATGTATACTTTTGGTTTGGTTTGGTTTTATTAAAAGGGAATCGGTTTAGGTTGAAACATGCAGTTGAGAGGAACCTATAAAGATGACCAAGACAATGCAGAAAATCTGTAACTCAATCAATCTTGATAAGATGTCCTTGTTGGCTCACAAAAAAATGCCACAAAATGGAGACTCTGTTGCTTCAAAGCAAAGCGTTCAGTTGACCCATTGTTTGGTAAAACAGTTTACTCCTAATATTTTATTTGTTTGTTTGTTCGCTTGTTTGTTAACTTTTCTGCCCATCTTGCTGTTGAGCTACTTTAGGTGGCTCATAACAACAATCAAAAGGAAGAAAAAATGAAAAGGCATGTAAAATAATAGAATAAAATAAACAATGACAAAGGAACGCAATGAGAATAAAAAAATCAATAGGATAACCAAAAAGATGGGTGGGTGCAAGGCAGTGAGGAGCTGGGTAATAAATTTACCAGAATTGATCCAAATTCTCTCCCTCCTTTTTTTTCCCCGTGTCTCATTTCTTATTTCAGGATTTCTAAACATCTGTTTCGGGACTGTCTCCCCTCTCTCCTCCCCCACCAAATTGGCCCAAATAATTTTCTAAAAACATCCCCTCTTTCTTCTGTTTTGCCCTAGTGCTACACAACTGAAAATTCACTCATTACTTGAGTGAGTTTCCTGCTTCACCTCCCATAGATCAGCCCTGTCTCTCTTGATCTTCTGGAAGTTTCTTAAAATCTGATTGTTTCAACAGGTTGAGAGTCACAAGACAACGATAATTTGATTAGGTCTTCCTGGATGTATTTAAAATGGTGTTTGTTTGTTTGTTTATAGATTGTCCAGAGTCCTTTTATCTGAGCTATATAAATATGATCAATCAATCAATCAATCAATTTGAATAATTGTAATGCTGTTTTGCAAAAAGAATAAAAACAGGTCAAATGCATCCTTTGCTACCTGATATTACTTTAACAGCAGCATCTAGGTGATGGGGATGGGGGAGGAGCCATTGTGATGTGGGCTCCGCCTATTTTGTGACATCACATGGATATATGAAAGGGGGAGGGCTTCCACCATGACAGGGCCACGTTTTTGTCATTTATTAAAGTTTGATGAATAATTTTCATTGAAAGAGTTCACAAAATGACAGGGACCCAGGAGAAGACATTGAGAAAGGGAAAAAAAATTAAAAGAGTAGAAGAAAAGTGAAGGATAACAAAAAAGAAAGAGACCTGAAGAAACGACTTCCAATTTTCCTTACAGCAATTACACGCATAGCAATTATCATCTCAATTTGATAAAAACTATGGATGCCAATATCCAAATTCAACACTGGCATAACTTTCCATTAAATGCCTTTTATGTAATCTAGAATCTCATGTAGGCATTATCATATGCCGTAACAGTATGAACTATTTATCTAAAATGTTTTTTCTCCCCCTTCTCTCTCTCTCTCTCTCTTTCTTTCTTTCTTTCTTTCTTTCTTTCTTTCTTTCTTTCTTTCTTTCTTTTTCTTTCTTTTTCTCTCTCTTCCTCATTCTCTCTCTTTCATTCTCTCTCCCTCATTCTCTCACATTCTCTTATTCTCTCTCCCTCATTCTCTCATTCTCTCCCTCTCTCATTGTCTCCCTCATTCTCTCTCATTCTCTCTCCCTTATTTGCTCTCATCTACCTTCTCATTTTCCTCTCATTCATGCTCTCATTCGCTCTTACATTTGCTCTCTCTCTCTCTCTCATTTTCTTTCATTCTCTCCATTCATTTTAATTGATTTTGAAGAAGCACAGAGGCCAATAAAAATGCTCAATTTCTGAAAGTTCAAATTCATTACAAAGGGGGCAAATTATGTGTTTCAATATGTAAACATCAACTTTCCAAAACGGCATCCAAATTGGTAGATTCCTGATGAATCCATTTCTCTGCTGAACCTTTAATAAGCACCAGTCAAGTTCCTAGTTGCCTGCCAACCACATTCATGGGCTCCCAAGAAGCACTCTTTTCTAAGTAATAGATTAGAAACAGCACAGATGGCATCTCAGAAGCATGGCAGCCTGTCCACCAGTCACGGCCTGGCACCCACCCGTTCTATGCAAATGTCATGCAAATTGTGTGGGTTGTATATAAAGACATTATGCAAATCAATAGTTCTTCCCCCCATGCCCTCCTCCAAATTCCAATTCATGATATATTTCTACTAATATGAACCCTCGGCTAACAAAAGCTAGATAAAAGCTTGCTTCTGAAGCCAAAGTTAAAAAAAGAGAATAAAAAAACTCTCTTTTAAAGTCCCATTCAGATCCTGGATACTTAGAGTTGCACATCAGCAATGTAGAAGAGATTTGACATTGCCTTCTTTCCGGAGAGAGAGAGACACAGAGAGAGAGAGACAGAGAGAGACAGACAAACAGACAGACAGACAAAGAGAAAGAGAGAGAAAGATAATAGATAGACAGATAGAGATAGGTAAATAGATAGGTAGGTAGGCAGGTAGACAGACAATAGTAAAGAGAAAGAGAGAGGGAGAGAGGGAGAAAGATAATAGATATATTACATTGGTGTCTAGAGAAGAACAAAAATCCAGATAGTGGCATTACTCAAAGGGTTTTTGTGTCAGCTATTAAAGTCAGAGCTTGAACCACTCTCCGCTTTCATCTTCTCTGCCAAACCCCAAACTTTCTTCTCTTTGATTTCAAACCTTGGAGAGATAGACAATTCACACAGCACATTTTTTATGCATCTCTATAGTTTGGGGGATTGCGTTGTTTCTACTTGCTGTGGTTCTGTCTCAAAGGAGGCCAGTGTCTGTTTGCCCAGAAGCTTAGAATACAGAATTGGAAGGGACCTTGGAGTATACAGAATTGGAAGGGACCTTGGAGGTCTTCTAGTCCAACCCCAACACTTGAGCAGAAGATCTAATAACATCCCAGTTAAATGAATATCCAGTCTTTTCTTGAAAACCTCCAGCAAGCCTATCCACTGATTAATTGTTCTCACTGTCAGAAAATTTCTTCTTAAGGACTTCTAATTTTCCCTTAATTCTAAGTTGGATCTCTCTTTCATAAGCTTTGATGAACCTGTCCCAAAGGTGCTGTTCAAAAGACAACTGGACTTTCTTACTGTTGTTTTCCCCAAAGAAGAAGAAAAAAACATGCAAAAAAGTCCAGTTGCTTTTTGAAAAACACCTTTGGGACAGGCATGACCTGGATGGTTGAGAATCTCCATAGATACTTTAATAAGTTTGCGGGAGCTCCTTTTCCTTCAGCGGAGAATTCTTTTGTTTTTGGCTTAGGCATCTAAGAGAGACTTCCACTGTAAAAGGTCTGCTTTTAAATTAAATTATCTCTACATTAAACCAACCAATGATGAAGCTGATAGGAGAAGTGATGGTGAAAGTAGGTCAAGAAACGGTAGGAATTCTCTTGACAAAAAGAAGGTTGTCTTTTCTTTAGTTTCTCTAGAGCATCTCTATCAGTGTGTAGGACGAGGAAAAAAAGAGAATATTCCAAACTATTCTGAATGTTTTAGCATGTTCTAACATCTGTCATCATTTTGCCCGGCCAAGAATCCTATGCAACCCTCCCCAAATTGTGAACTTATCTATCTCGCACATTGCTCATCTCATGCTTCTGCTCCGTTTTGCTTGCTGGATGGGTTTACATCTTTTGGAAAACGTTGCAGTAAAACAGATTGAAAAATGGATCTTGGAAAGGAACAAAAATGCATTTTCTAAGGGCTGGCCAATGTCCAGTTCCCCTAATTACATTTTGCTTTCTCCATTATTGTTCACAGCTTCAGCAGGATAAATGCATGAGTCATTAATTTTTCAGACCTACTGTGTAAATGTAACAAACTTGATAGGAGTAGAGGAGTTGTTTCTTCTTGGCTTCGGGCATCTGACAACAAAATTGAAATGGGCATAGCTTGGCCCTTTATTCTTTCATTGTGGTATCTTTATATTATTTCCCCCTTTCGGCTGCATTTATTTATTTTGGCTGGGAAGTAGCTTCACTTGAAACTGGACAAGATACCAAAACGAGGACCTCCCTTCCCCTGTCTGCAAATTTCTTCCTTTGCAGTTGTTGTATGTTCTTGACCCAAAGGTTCTTTTTCAGGAGGCAACTGGGCTTTCTTAGGTTTTTTTTTTTTTTTTTCTTTTGAAGATGTGAAGACTATCCTGTCAGAGCTGAAGAAGCTTCTTGGATGAGAAGCAAAATACCTTCAAAAGAAAAAAAAATAAGAAAGTCCAGTTGCCTCCTGAAAAAGCACCTTTGGGACAACCATGACCTGGAGGACAGAGAATCAGAAATTAGATCAAATGAAACTATAGGTTTCCAAATGTTGTCCCTAGCTCTGCATGGTTCATCAAGCACATGGTAAAGGTAAAAGTTCTCCTCGCACATACGTGCTAGTTGTTTCTGGCTCAAGCACATGAATGGGTAAAACCCACTCACTTTTGCTACTTGCAAATTCATCTCAACATTGTGTTTGGACCTTGTTAAGACCACACTTGGAGTACTGCATCAAGTTTTGGTTACCACAATATTAAAAAAAAAAATGTTGGGACTTGGAAAGAATGCAGATAAAAGCAATTGAGATGATTAAGGGGCTGGAGGCTAATATATTTGAAGAATGGTTGCAGAAATTGGGTATGTCTTGTTGAATGAAAAGAGGGAGTAGGGGTGACATGATAGCTGTGTTTCAATATTTGAGGGACTGCCACAAAAAAGAGGCGGTCAACCTATTTTCCGAGGCACCAGATGGAGTGAAGACTAATCAAGGAGAGAAGCAACCTATAATTAAGGAGAAATTTAATGACAGTGAAAACAATTAATCAGAGGAATGATTTGCCTTCAGAAGTTCTGGGTGCTCTATTACTGAAGATTTTTAAGAAGAGATTGGACAACCTTTTGTCTGAAATGGTATAGTGTCTCCTCCTTGAGCAAGGGGTTGTACTAGAAGACCCCTAAGGTCCCTTCCTTTGATGATGATGGTGATGATTGAAAACTCATTCCAACTTGTCTTCTTTATACACAATGATCAATAAATTTAATTTCTTCCTGAATTGATCATGTAACCTAAAAACATTTTTCACTGATTTATACAGATCTGATAAAGACATTTCATTTTGATCAGATGCAAAACTGTGCTTCTTAAAAAGTTTGGTTCTATGGGAGACAAAGCCAAAAAATATATATTCTGAGATTATGTTTTTTAAGCAGGGTAAGATATCTACAGCTTCATTAAGAAGGCAGCTGGGAGTGAGAGCTAAGGAAGAAAATGAAACAAATGAACTGGAGGCAGCAACCTTTACACAACCACACAAAGATCTGTCTTTGTTCACACCATTGCAGCAAGCCATCTGCCAGGGAAATGGCTGCCTTGAATTCATGCCACTTTGGGTTGGCAACCTTTGTCAAGTCTTGGTAGATGTTGTTGTTATTGTTGTTGTTAAATCCTGAATTTTAAATTTAGTTCTACCCCAACACAGCATTGCCTTGACATAGCATATAGGACGTGGCAATCACAGAAATGGGGAAAGAAAGAGAAATACAAATGTCACCACAAAACTCACCCACCCTTATTTAGCAACCAAAGGCCTTCTAGATGAAAAGAAACATAGAAATGAAGGCGGGGAAGCAGTTTAAAAGAAAAGAATACCCAGATTGTTGGGGGCAAAATGATGACTCTGTAAACTGCTTATGGAGGGCTGTTAAGCATTGTGAAGTGGCATATAGGCAGAACCTATCTGCCATTTCATTATCATCACAGTTGGTTTTAAAGTTAGTTTCTATACCTGTTGTCATTCATTTGCTCTCTTTTATATTAAATTTTTTTAGTCCTGTTTTTTTCCCCACTAGGCTCCTTGATTTTCATGACCAGAACTCACAGGTCATTTGTGTTTTCAGCTATCAGAGTACAGACACAAAAATAGGCAAGTTATTGATGCTTCTTCCTCCAGTTTTAAAACCGCACTCAGCGTCTTCCAGTCTAGCCTCCCTCGATACTATATATACTCAGCATATAGACTGAAAAAGTAGGAAGAGAACATATAGCTTTGTCTCACACCAAAAGCATATTGTTTCTAGACAGTGGACAGGATTTCAATTTGGAGATTCTTTAAGGTTCCCCATTTTCCCAAGGACATTCCACAGTTTGACAAGGTTAATAGCATTGCATGTTCTTCTGTAATAAGTGAACCACATATGGACTTCTTTTTTTATATTCTTTGGCTTTCTCAATTATCTGGTACACATCAACAATAATGTCTCTTGCTTTTTTTTTTTCCCTCCTAAAACCAGCTTGAACATCTGGCATCTAACTTTCCATGTAATGTTCTAATCTGCATTGGATGACCCCCAGCATTCATTAGCTAGAAAGTGAAATTAAGGCCCATTATATAATAGTTTGCACATCCTGTTAAATCTCCTATCTTTGTTATTGGTATGCAGCTTGACTTATTCTGATGGGTTTGGATTGGCCACTATCTCATTTTCCAGATTTGGTGGTATAATTTGGTTGGAGCTTTACTGAGTCTTGGTGAGAGATGGTCTCCTTGGAGGGGGACGTGGGATGATGGACTACAGTTCCCCAGGAAGGATGGAACACATTCCAGAAAAGGTAGGGAGAGAAGAGGATGCCCAACCCAGACTGGGATAGGGGATGGAGGAAGAGAGTAAGGATAATTATTTTCTAGAAGTGTATACTCCCAGAGTTTATTTGTTAGACTAGGAGTAGTGAAGGTGTAGCAGGATCCAATCTGGGTTGGTTATTGGGACCAGAAGTTTAGTCTTTCAAACTTTCACACTCATGCTGGAGGCCATCCTCAGGGAACTTCTCTCTGAGATGAGAGGAGAAAAAGAAGAAGAAGGAGAGGGAGAGGGAGGAGGAGGAGAGGAGGAGGAAGAGGAAGAAGAAGAAGAAGAAGAAGAAGAAGAAGAAGAAGAAGAAGAAGAAGAAGAAGAAGAAGAAGAAGAAGAAGAGGAGGAGGAGGAGGAGGAGGAGGAGGAGGAGGAGGAGGAGGAGGAGGAGGAGGAGGAGGAGGAGGAGGGAAGGAGAAGGAGAAGGAGAAGGAGAAGGAGAAGGAGAAGGAGAAGGAGAAGGAGAAGGAGAAGGAGAAGGAGAAGGAGAAGAAGAAGAAGAAGAAGAGGAGGACGAGGAGAGGAAGAAGAGGAAGAGGAAGAGGAAGAAGAAGAAGAGGAGGAGGAGGAGGAGGAGGAAAAGAGGAAGAAGAGGAAGAGGAAGAGGAAGAGGAAGAGAGGAAGAGGAAGAGGAAGAGGAAGAGGAAGAAGAAGAAGAAGAAGAAGAAGAAGAAGAAGAAGAAGAAGAAGAAGAAGAAGAAGAAGAAGAAGAAGAAGAAGAATTTGAAAGACCAAACCTCTGGTCCTGGCAACCAATCCAGATTGGATCCTGCAACTTTATTCCGGAATATATATATATCATACAGAAGCTTATATATATATCTTCTTCCAGTTACTGTCAGTCACTGGCAATTTTTAGTATATAAGTTGGAGGCTGTAATCTCCTTCTGAGTTCAGAGATCCCTTGGAAGTCCATCCTTGTTTTTTCATATTTCATGCCTTCACCAACATGGATGTAATACTACTTCTTGTCTCTTCTAACAACTCTCTGAAATCCTTTGTTATGTTCTTTCCTGAGATCTTGTCTTTGACTTCTTTTCTTGGCAAATCTACCAGCTGTTCTGACATCCAGTTTGCTTTCTTCTGTTGATTGGTCTAACAAAAATCAATAACAATTTATTTGATTATTTTTTTCCCATTAGAAAATGCCAAAAAGGGAAACTGCTGTGATATAGTTAATTCTTATCTTGATCCAGGAACACCAGGAATTCAATTAAATGAACAAACCTGGCAACTCAGATAATTCTTAAGCTAGTGCCATCCGTTCTCAATCCTTGACCAAAAAGTTGATAGAGGAAAGAGAAATGGATCCTACCTTCCTGCCATATCTGGAGCTTTAGAGCAGCATAAATTGGACTTTCACCCTTGTGGTGCTCCTGAAAAAATTGAATACTGTCATCCCCCCCCCCCCCCCCCAAGTCCTCCAAATCAGAGGTGGTATTCAGCAGATTCTAAGCAGTTCTGGAGAACTGATAGGGGGGAATTTGAGTCATTGGGAGAACCAGAAAATCCCACCTCTGACTGGCCCTGCCCCCCATCTTTTCTCTGCCTCCCATCAAGTCCCAGCTGATTGGCTGGCTCTTCTTTTGTTGCCCTGCACAGGAGAACGAAGCTGGAAAGCAGGTTAGTGGGATGGAGAGAGAATGGGATTTTGCAGTAACCTTCCCACAGGAATGGGGAGGGAATGGAGATTTTACTGTATCCTTCCCCTGGAGTAGAGTGGGAATGGAGATTTTATGGTATCCTTCCTCTGCCATGCCCACCAAGCCACACCATGTCCACCAAACCATGCTCACAGAACCGGTAGTAAAAAAAATTGAATCCCACCACTGCTCCAAATATTTGTCACCAAATACTTAATTGTTTAGTTTAGTTTATTGTCATTGCACCTCATACAATGAAATTAAATGCCCTCTTCAATGTACATCATACATAAGAAAATTACAAAAATAAAACAAAAGCACACATCCTTCACATTCTATACAATTGAATTGAAAACCCCTGATATTGCATTCATATTGCACTACACAGTAGAATTCCACAGAGTTACTGCCCTGGGATAGAAACTGTTTTTCAGCCTATTTGTCCTTGTTTTTATTATCCTGTACTGTTTGCCAGATGGTAATAGTAAAAAAAAAAATAAAAAAAATAAGGGTGCCCAGGATGAGATGGATATTTAAGAATGTTTTGAACAAGGCAACAGGAGCTATTTCATTTAAGATACCTAACTATTTTTCAAACCTATTTTTATTCTCTTGAACACTCAAGGTGGAGTGGGGGATTGTGAGCATTTTTTTTTTAATTTATCCCCGTAGGAACAGCAAGTCTGTAAGGTATATTGAGTTTAAAGAGATTGTGACCAGTTCAAAGCTCCCCAGAGAATGTTGTGGTTGAAGATAGATTCAGATCCAGGTTTCTGGTTCCAAACTGACAGCTTAAACAGAATACTGGCCTGAATAGTCATATTAACCATAGTTAATTAAATGTATTTGTACATAAAATGAAATCTAATTTAGTTTCTCCTTGGGTGGCACAATAATTCTCAATCTCTAATCTACCTCTCCAAAATAAAATATGTTTTTGCTTCAAAACAAAATGCCATACCTTTCTTCTAAAATAAAATGAAAAAGTACCAAAAAGAAAGGGAAGAAAAAAAAATATTAAGGATACAGATTAAAACTAATGGGCATAATGCAAACATTGCAAGTGCTGAAAAAGAAAGGGAAGGAACATTATCTAAAGCTCCAAACATAGAAGGTTATAATAAAAACCTACTGACTATAATTATGGTATTAGCAAGCCACAAAGTACTTATACCTATTGAGAGTTGGTCTAACCTGGATGCCCATTTTTTTTCTTTATTTCTACAAAAAAAAAAAAAAGTTGAAAAAGAAGGGGAAATGTTCAGAGGAAATTTTATAGCTCTATAGATGTGCAAGCTTCGATAATAAAATTTCTAGGATAATTTGTTTCATAGTCATAGAAGAACTATATAACATTCATCGTCCTGAATTTGGTATAAGGATCCCATTTCCTAATGGAATGCGGCATTTCTGCATAGAATTCATAGAAAATACTCTTGTCTCATTATTTTGGATTACATGTCATTGGTATGCATTTACAAAGTCTTTCAGTAATTTTGTGAAACTCTCTTATCCCTCCTTATTTCAGTTTTCTAAGAGTCCTGAATGTGTGACAGTATAACTTCAGTGGAAAGATTGCTCTTCATAGGACAGTCACTTGTCTGAGATGGTATAAGTTCTCCTGCTTGAGCAGGGGGCTGAACTAGAAGACCTCCAAGGTCCCTTTCAGCTTCTATTCTATTCTATTCTATTCTATTCTATTCTATTCTATTCTATTCTATTCTATTCTATTCTATTCTATTCTATTCTATTCTATTCTATTCTACTCTACTCTATTCTATTCTAAATATAGCATGGCTTTTGCACAGAGAAGATCCCAAGTTAAATTTCCAACACTCATGGATAGGATGGGAAAACCCTATCTTGGAGATTCCTTAGGATCCGTTATGGGTAGGGGCGGATTTCTCTTGGAAAATTGGACAATGGTCTGGTAAGATGGACACTGAAGAGCAACCTGCCTCATTGACTGTAGCATACACATACATGGATTCCAATGATTGAAATAGATCCAACAAGCTTTGTTTTGGGACAAACTTGTTTTGGTTGCCATAATATGGGGGGAGGAAATGTTGGGTCTCGAGAAAGAGTGCAGATAAGAGCAACAAAGATGATTAGAGGGCTGGAGGCTAAAACATATAAAAAACAGTTTCAGAAACCGGGTATGTCGAGTTTAATGAAAAGAAGGACCAGGGGAGACATGATAGTAGTCTTCCAATATCTCAGGGGCTGCCCCAAAGAAGAGGGAGTCAAGCTATTCTCCAAAGCACTTGAGGGCAGGACAAGAAGCAATAGGTGCAGACTAATCAAGGAGAGAAGCAACATAGAACTAAGGAGAAATTTCCTGATAGATAAACAATTAATCAGTGCAATGACTTGCCTTCAGAAATTGTGGGTGCTCCAGCACTAGAGGTTTTTAAAAAGAGATTGGAGAACCATTTGTCTGAAATCATTTCAGGTTTCCTGCCTGAACAGGACATTGGTTTAGAAGACCTCCAAGGTCCCTCCCAACTCTGTTATTTTGTAATAAACTCTATTGCTCTGTATCTAAATATTAATTAATGACAATGTTGGTAGAGGATGGAGCATTCTGGTTCCATCAGTTTGGGAAACTTTTTGCAGATCTTTCCTTCTCCAGCTTGCGTTAGATAGAAACAAATAAACATCTGGTCTATCAGACTTCCCCATTCCAATCACTCTTCAGTTGTGCGCATTCAACTCTTAAAATTTCCCAAATATGTATTGCTCTTGCTGGGAATTGTAAGCATTGAAAACAATGCACCCCAAGAACACCAGGCTGAGAAAAAAAAAATGTTAGTTGTGAAGTCGTGTCCGACCCATCGCGATCCCATGGACAACGTTCTTCCAGGCCTTCCTGTCCTCTACCAACTTCTGGAGTCCATTTAAGCTCACGCCGACTTCTTCAGGGATTCCATCCAGCCACTTCATTCTCTGCCGTCCCCTTCTTCTTCTTTTGCCCTCAATTGTTCCCAGCATTAGACTCTTTTCCAGTGAGTCCAAATTAGTACAGGTAAAAGAACAGGAGAGACAATATTGATGGGGCAATGTGTAGCATCCAAGTCTGGGGAATCAAATATGCTGTGCCTCCTTTCTTCCACCCTTGCATTAAAAAAAAAAAAAAGAACCTTCTGCTGTGGGCTTGTTTTAGACTCCTGCCATGAAGCCATATAAGATTATTATTAACTCTCAGGGAACCCATGAAAATCAGAAATAAAAAAAAAATAAATCAACAGATAATAGAGTTAAAAGTAGTATTGATTTTCAGTAGCTGGAGGCATCAACGATAGGGAGAAAATTCAGCTTCCACACTACTTCTTCTTCTTCAAAGTAAGAGCACTTTGACAGTGGAGCTCTTTAGGAAGGGAGATGTTGAACATCAGCCCGGAAGGAAACTGCAGTGAATGTGCACAAGGAGAGAGATCCAATGGGCAATTCATGGGGAAACTCTAATTTTATCCCTGTGAGGGACAGTGGACTAGACCCAAAGGCCTAAATACTTTATTCCAATCAATCAGAATAAGCTGAAAGGGACCCTGGAGGTCTTCTAATCCAACCCCTGCTCAAGCAGGTGACTCCAGGGGTGGGCTTCAATTTTTTTAGCAAGGGGCCCTCTGTCCGAATGACTGGCTGGGTGGGCGTGGCTGGGTGGTCATGTGGCTGGGTGGGCGTACCTAGGTGGACATGTGACTGGGTGGGTGTGTCCAACTTGACCTCGTTTCTTTGCCCTAATTACCTATAAAGATATATACCAAAAAGTTGTTTCTTATTTCGTGAATTTAATACTTAAATAAAAGACTTGATAAAACCAGGCTTAAGAGCATTAACTGTTAAAGGGATCTTGGAGTCTTAGTGGAGTTTCTGGGGATTGATTCTTATTATTTGGGAATTGATCCCCTTGGAAGCTGGTGGCTGTGTTATCTGATTTTCTCCATGGCTCTCCCTTGCAAGTGCTGAGTGGATTGTTTATCTAGCTTGCAACACTTTTGCAGGGTGTGAAATGCTATTGGCTGAATGCCCAGAAGTTCAATTAAGTATATTAAGACCTTTCCCTCGCTGCTTGTCTTTCTGAGGTTATATATACTCTAGGATTCTACAATGTCCTGAATTTACTCCATAGTTGTTAATTGTAAAAGTGCATGGAAGGTAATCAGTTTTGCAACAGAAATCTACAATATTCCGTCCTTCCCTCCTTCCTTCCTCCCTCCCTCCCTCTTTCTCTCTCTTGTCAATTTTAAAACATTTGAAACTTGTTAATAGTAGGGAAAAATATTCCACTTGTTTAAACTTTAAAAAGAAATCTTCAAAAGAAAGAGACTTTCAGGTATTTTGAACAGCAAGTTTTGCAATGCCTTTTTAGATTTTAACCTTCGTGAATTTTTCCTCCTTGCGCTTTAATTTCTGCAAGCAAATGCTGCCTCCTTTTCTGATCTTTTTACAGGCCCATTTATAAAAGATGAAGCAACGACATTTGAAAGAATATGGAGAAAAGCAAATTTGTCAGACAGATTCACAGAAGCAGCCGTTTCCCTAAACCTGAAAATTATTTTCAATAAATTCCTATCCCCATAAAAACTTAAAAGAACCCAGGCAAAACATTCTTTGCAATCAGTAGGTCTGGAGGATCTGGAGGAGAGATAGAAGCTGGAAAACAACGTAGTTGTAACATGGAATGATATAGTTGTAAGGGACTTTGGAGGTCTTCTAATCCAGAGGTCTCCAAACTTTTGGTCCTCAGAGACCACTAATATGAATCCAAACGCCACTCGCTGAAGCGTCTGGATTTCCACTGACTGGATGGGGTTCTTCAGGCACTTAGCTTGGTTGCCTGTTTCTGCAACCTTAAATACTCAGTCATTTGGACCTGTTTCCCATAGAAAACAAACACTACAATCTCTCATCTCTCTCTCTCTCTCTCCCTCCCTCCCTCCCTCTCTCTCATCTCTCTTTCTCTCTGTCTCTCTTTCCCTCCCTCCCCCACTCTCTCTCTCTTCCCCTCTCCCCTTCTCTTTCTCCCTTTCTCCCTCTCTCCTTCTTTCTCTCTTTGTCTTCTCTCTCTCTCACGCTCCTCTCTCTTCCCCTCCTCCCTCTGTCCCTGGGGGTGGGGGAGAAAGGAACCTCTGAACTGGTGCTGGGTGGTAGGAATCTGATGTCTGGAGGCCGACAAGCCATGTGCTGAAGACCAGATGGCTGGCAGAGAGGTGGGGCAATCCTGCACTCTCCCTGGCAAACCCATGTTGTGGCTGCTGCCTCCTGTCTCCTGTCGCTGCATCAAAGGAGGCTGAGCAGCAGCGGGAAGAGTGCGGACCTCCTGAGCCAGAGGAAGCGGCTGCCAGCAATGCCCTTAGGTGAAGATGTTGCGAGGGGGAGGCCCTCCCTTTCCCCCCAGGAGCTGCAGAGTGCTCACTGCCCCTCTGGCACCCACCAAGCCTTCTCCTTCCTGCTGGGTATGTGAGCACATCTGATGAGGAGGAAGAGGAGCATGGTAGGAGGAGGTTGGGTGGCTGCCAGAGGGGCGGCAAGTGGCTCCTGAAGACAGGGACATGGGAGATCGCGCCCGCCCGCCACAGGCCAGGAAACACCCGGGAAGGGCTCCGATGCCACAGTCTCCCATGTGCTACCTTCCCTTCCCGCATGCATCAGTCCATCCATCGCCATTATCACCCCTGTTGCAGACACAGGTACACTGCGGACCACCAAAAATTTGCTCATGGACTACCAGTAGTCCATTGACACCAGCTGGTGACCTCTGTTCTAGTTCAACCCCCTGCCCTACACCATTTCAGACAAATGGATGTCCAGTCTCTTCTAAAAAAAACCCTCCAGTGATGGAACACCCCAAACTTCTGAAGGCAAGCTGTTCCACTGGTTGATTGCTCTCACTGTCACTAAACTTCTCCTTAATGCTAGGTTGGATCTCTCTTTAATAATCTCCCACCCATTTCAGCTTCTGGTGCTTTGGAAAATAAGTTGGCCCTTTCTTCTTTGTGGCAGCCCATCAAAGTTTGGAACAATGCTATTATGTTACCTTCTTTTCATTCAAGTAAACATACCCAGTTCTTGCAACCGTTCTTCATATGTTTTATCCTCCAGGTCCCTAATCATCTTTGTTGCTCTTCTTTGCACTCTTCCTAGAGTCTCAACAACTCAAGGCAGCCAAAACCAGTTTCACTCAAAACAAAGCATCTCTTCTCTGCAACAGCCTCTCAAGTACTGGAAGACCGTTACTATTTCACCCCTAGTCATGCTGGATTAGCTCATTCAGCCTTTTTTTAAGCTCTGGTTTATTCCCTGACTCATCATTAGCATAAGACCCATTAATCAAGTCAGTCCTTCTCCAAAACAGATAATACTTATATGTTTGTTTGTTTGTTTTGAAAATGTTTAACTAATAGAGAAGCCAATGGATCAAACGGGAAAATACAGTAGTGGGCTGCTACCAGTTTGGATCAGTTCTAGTGTACCGGTAGTTCCGGTGAGCAGTTGGCCCCACCCATCTGTCCCTGCACTTTCCTATCCTATATTTCCCTAGTTTTTAGCTCAGCTGATTCATGTGGCACAGAGCATCGCTGCTTTTTTTTCTCACCAGCGCTGACATAGAAGGTACATTTTAAAGCTTAAAATGGGTGTTTTTTAATGTTGCGTGTGTGCTTACTAAACTGGTTATAAAACTGGGAAAACATAACCATGGTGGATTCTGAGCACCAAGAGATTTGAGCAGTTCTACTTCTCTAGGCATACAAGGTACATCCAGCTCATGTCAAGAGATCTTCAACACCTGATTTCTACAATTAAGGTAACTGCCATTCTCTCTCTCTCCCCCCCTCTCTCTCTCTGTATATGTAGGTGATATTTCAGGAAGATCAAAAACTATTTGAAAAAAACTGTCTCCAGCCTCTCTCAAAATAGAAATATATGTTCTGCTTTTCCACCAACATATCAATAAAAGTCTTTTCAAGGGAGAAATTGATTAACCAGCCACAAATCATTTCTTTGGGATTTATCCTGGGGCAGGGAATCCACCCAGGGGATGGATTCCAAAAGGGTTGGTAAGGTATAATTTCCAATTTATTATGCTCTGAAGTTGTCGTTTTCTCCCCAGTACCACTAACTTAAATAAAAGAGAAATAAAGTCAAGGATATATATAAGGGTTCGTGTTGCAATAAGAGGAATGTTTTGTTTTATTGTATTTGTGGGTTTCTATATTTTATTAATTTTCCTACTATTGGAGGGGGGTGTCTTCAAAACTGGAAAAGTCCCTGAAGTTTTCACAGCAGGATTTCAGAAATAGTTTGCCATCGCCTTTTTCCTAGGGCTGAAAGACAGTGTCTGGCTCAAGGCCACCTAGTTGGTTTAGTGCCTAAGGTAGGACTGTTCTTGGTTTCTAGACCGACTCTCTTTGCTCAAACTTATTGTCTTTGTGTTGCCTTAGGGAATAGACAAGCAGCTACACAATGAAATTATTTCCTTCTTTCCTTGATGTGTGATGCCTGATAATCCTGGTATTTTTCTACCCTAAAGTGTCATTTGGAGTGTCTACTTGGGTTTTTTAGGCCTACTAAACCTGGGCTGCCAAACTCAGAGATTAAGGTCAATAATGACAAGGTCAACCAAATTATCTTTTTGCAACACATAACTCCACATAGCGTCACCGGCAGAACTTCCACCGAACTATTGACGGGACGAAGACTCTGCTCCCACCTCGACCGGTTGTACCCTGCTTACGAACCGGAAAAGCCAATAGGATCCAGCGGCCGCTGTTGCACCTTCCAGGTAGGAGACCTCGTTTACGCACAAAACTTATTGGGCGATCCGTTATGGATAGAGGCGACAGTAGTACGAGTGACCGGCCCCAAATCCTACGTGGTAAAATGCTGTGACAATAAATTGTGGAAACGGCATATCGACCAATTGCGGTCACGACACGCAACGGCCAGTCAACAACTCCCCCATGACCAAACCGAGGGGGGGGGGAGGTACGGAAGAAGATGAAATTCCAGAGAACCTGCTCGAAGAGAGCGACGAACTAAGTGATACTCAGGAAATGGAGCAGGAAGGAGAATCATTTGCACCGCAAGAAATTGCACCTGAGCAAGAAGCAGAACCACTGCCAAACAACAATCTACCTCAACAGGATTGCAACCAACCAATCCAACAAAATTCCGAAAGACTTAAAAGACAACCGTCCTATCTAAAGGACTATATAACTACACCGTAATTAAGAAGACAGGGGGAAGGGGGGTTATGTATGTACCATAGTTAATAAAGTATGAGCTTGAGGTATAGTGCGGGGTTCTGGCCCTGCACTTCTGATTGGCTGTTAAGTGGCCAGATCGGATTGGTTAGTTCTGAGGAATCCGATTGGCCCTTAACAGAGAATTCTTATTGGTTAAAAGAGCTAGCGTTCATAGCTCATTATTGGACAATTCTTACAAGGGTTGCCTATATAAGGCAGAGTTCACTGTTGTTGTTTTTGAGAAGTCACTATGCAAATAAAGAGCTGAAAGTTCACTATTCAGAGGCTGTCTCCATTTACTTCGACCCATGTCCAAGACTACTTAACGCATGCTGTGTTCCTTTTTGTGACATGGGGTTGAGGGAACCTTAGTAATTACAAGACCAACTTGGGAAGGAACAGAGAGTTTTGCTCCTCATTCTCGGTGTTTCACAAATCATTTTCAAAATGCTTTGGGAAACAGAAGCAATGGCAAGATAATAGTGCCCTACATTTCATTTCCTCTTTTGTGGTTCAGTCACATTCTGTAGCAAAATACCAGCCACACACCCAACCTTTCACTTTTCCTACCTGTGCTACTCCAGTGGCAAAGATCAACCAACTTACCAGCTTGCTACTGGAAATGCCAGACTATTCCAGCAAGGTGACTCAATTAACTCTAATGTATTCAATTTCCAGGAAGACGTTTGACACCATTTTTTTCTGACAGCCGTGGAGATGAATGCATCAGCCGACAGCAAATTTGTTCCTGCAGCCCCCAAAAGCCAGGCCTTGTGCAATTTTCCTTCCCTTCCCCAAATTCTTAACATTCCTGCAATGTCATCTTGTTCAAACAATAGATTGGATTGAAGGGAGGTTCCATCCCAGAAGAGTTACCTGGGGCAATGTGGGTGAGGGGAACAAGCATTTCATTTTCAATTCCTTCCTTCTTTCTGGAATCTGAGCTTTAAAGACATGAGATGCTAAAAATTGTCTGGAAGAAGCCAGATGAGAGCAACCAGTTAATTATGCTTCCCTTTAACATGCCTCCCTCCATCCAGGCCAGCTTTCACCAGCATCAAAAAATCAAACTGAAATGCAGGTTAAAAAATAATTCCATTTTCAGAAGCAATGTATTCCTATCAAATCTTCCTAATTCCACTTTTGCTTTGTAAGTGGGCTGCCAGGATAGAGGGAGAATTGAAAGCACTTTCTCACACTACACCGGGGAGAAAAATCCTAAATAGAGTTAGCAAAAATCATTAAACGTGGGTGGCTTTGAGAGATCCAGCAAGCCTTAACCTGGGTGGTATGAGGTCTTGGAAAAAGACAAAAGACAGTCCTCCTCTGTTGCAGGGTGTTGGTGTTGGATTGTCGTTGCTGACTCAGAGACAGCCAATTTGCAGAGTGTCCAGATGAAATAACATCAGTAACACTGTGAATGCCCTGCTCAGCGCCATCTTCGAGAGCTGTTCCGTTGAGACCTCTTGGCAATTGTTTTACTGCTTTTGATCACCTTCTGTAGTTTATTATCTTCTCGTTCTTCGTATTGTACATTGTTTTGGGATCGTTCCAATGTGCAAATTGTTCTGGGGCTGCTTTGAGGAGAAAGGTGAGATGTAGATTTTATTCTAAATAAATGAGATCCATCCCTTTACAGCCCCTGGACTTGACTTTTTTTTCTTCTTTCTTTCCCCTCTGGTAAACTCAGCCTAAAGTAGCTGACAACTTCAACAGGAACAAGAAGTTTATATAACAAAAGCAATCCTAAAGAGGCTTGCTAAGTGGCATTAACAAAGAATGAAGTCAGCAGAGCAAGGAGATTGGCTTTACTAAAGAACAAACCTGTCAGCATTCTTGTCACACGACTTATGCCTTTTCTGATAGCTCCAAAAACTCCCAAATATTTCTTTCCTGGCTTCTTCTACATTTGTTAGCTTGGCATTGTTTCTGTTTAGAAAGGGCAAGAACCAGAGTGATTGAAATGGCAGTGCAAAGTGGGAAGAGACATCAAAAATGCCAGAATCTTCTACTTTTCCTTGAGTTAAGAAATGGGATAAGACATTTTTCTCCCCTCTCCCTCTCCCTCCCTCCTTCCTTCCTTCTTCTCCCCCTTCCTTCCTTCCTTCCTTCCTTTCTTCCTTCCTTCCTTCCTTCCTTCCTTAACTCTCTCCCTCACTCCCTTCTTATTCTTCCTTCTTTCTTCCTTCCTCTTCCTTTTCTTCCTTCCTTCTTCTCCCCCTCTCTCCTTCCTTCCACCCTTCCCTTCCTTTCTTACTTTTCTTCCTTCCTTCCTCTCCCTCTCTCTCCTTCCTTCCTTTCTTCCTCCCTCCCTCCCTCTCTTCTTTTATCCTTCCTTTCCTTTCCTTTCCTTTCCTTTCCTTTCCTTTCCTTTCCTTTCCTTTCCTTTCCTTTCCTTTCCTTTCTTTCCCTTCCTTCCTTTCTTTTCTTCCTTTCTCTCCCTGTCTCTTCTTCCTTCCTTCCTAACTCCCTTCCTCCCACCCTTCTTTCATTTTTCCTTCCTTCCTTCCTTCCTTCCTTCCTTCCTTCCTTCCTTCCTTCCTTCCTTCCTTCCTTCCTTCCTTCCTTCTCCTTCCTTCCCTTCCTTTTCCTTCTTCCTTCTTCCTTCTTCCTTCTTTCTCCTTCCTTTCTTCTTTTCTTTTTTCTTTTCATTACAGATTTCATGTTGCCCACATCAAACTGGAATAAACAATCCTTTACAGATAGATACAAAGTTGGAAGGGACCTTGTAGGTCATCTAGTCCAACCCCCTGCCCAAAACTCTACACCATTTCTGACAAATGGCAGTCCAATCTCTTCTTGAAAGTCTCAACTGATGGCGCTCCCACAATTTCCAAGGGCAAGCTGTTCCACTGGTTGATTGTTCTCACTGTCAGAGAGTTTCTCCTTGTTTTCAGGTTAAATCTCTCCTTGTTCAGTTTCCATCCATTATTCCTTGTCTGGCCTACAGGAGCTTTAGAAAATAGCTTGACCCCTTCCTCCTCCCTGTGGCAGCCCCTCAAATATTGGAAGACCGCTATCATTTCTCCCCTGGTCCTTCTCTTCACTAGACTAGCCAAGCCCAGTTCTTGCAACCGTCCGTTGTATGTTTTAGCCTCCAGTCCCCTAATCATCCTGGTTGCTCTTCTCTGTACTTTTTCTAGAGTCTCAACATCTTTTTTATAATGTGGTGACCAAACCTGCATGCAGTACTCTAGGTGTGGTCTTACTAAGGCTTTATAGAATGGTATTAGTACTTCCCTTGATCTTGATTGTATCCCTCTGTTAATACAATTTAGGATTGCATCAGCTTTTTTGGTGGCTGCTGCACACTACTAGCTCATATTTAGCTGGTTGTCCACTAAGATTCCAAGGTCCCTCTCACAGTTACTGTTGTTGAGCCTGGTTTCACCCAGTCTATATGTGTACTTTTGGTTTTTCTTGCCTGAGTGTAGGACTTTACTTTTCTCTATATTGAATTTCATTTTATCAGATATGGCCCAGTGTTCTAGTCTGTCAAGATCCATCTGGATCTTGAGCCTATCTTTTTGAGTATTAGCTATTCCTGCCAGCTTAGTATCATCTGCAATTTTGGTAAGTTCCCCTTCTATTCCCTCATCTAAGTCGTTAATGAAGATATTGAAGAGTACTGGGCCTAAGACGGAACCTTGTGGCACCCCACTGCTTACTTCCCTCCATGTAGACTTAGACCCATTAAGGACTACTCGTTGATATGGTTTGCCAGCCAGTTGCGAATTCATCTAGTGGTGGTACTATCTATTCCACTTTTTTCTAGCTTACTTAGAAGTAGGTTATGATCTACTTTATCGAATGCCTTGCTGAAATCTAAATATATTATGTCCACAGTATTTTGATGGTCTACTAATTTAGTCACTGTATTGAAGAATAAAATAAGATTGGTTTGGCATGATCTGTTTTTAACAAACCCGTGCTGACTGCTAGTTATTACTTTACTTGTTTCTAGATGTTGGCAGATCTGTTTTTTTTTTATTATTATTATCTTTTCCAGTATCTTCCTGGGTATTGATGTTAGGCTGATTGGTCTATAAGCAGGGGTCTCCAACCTTGGCTCCTGGAAGCCTGGCGGACTTCAACTCCCAGAGTTCCACAGCCAGCAAAGCTGGCTGTGGAATTCTGGGAGTTGAAGTCCACCAGGCTTCCAGGAGCCAAGGTTGGAGACCCCTGGTCTATAGTTTCCTGGGTCTATTTTTTTTCCCCTTTTTTGAAGATGGGAACCACATCAGCTCTTTTCCAGTCCTCTGGTCGTTCCCCGGTGCTCCAAGTTTTTTGAAAGATATGGTGCAGTGATTCTGAGATGACCTCTGCCAGCTCCTTTAAAACTCTGGGATGTAATCCATCAGGCCCCAGTGATTTGTTTTCATCAAGATCAGACAGGTGTTGTCTTACTATTTTTTTGCTTATTTTAACTTTTATTTCTGGTCTGTCTTTTGCAGTTATGTTTTTGGTGGGTTGAGCTATAGTTTCTTTTTGCATGAAGACAGATGCAAAGAAGACAGATCCTGATTTTCAAGAGGAACTTGGAAGGATAGAAGAAAGAGAAATAAGGTCTTTTGTAATTTGGGGATCTTATCTTGACTCGTCTGTTATGATGTGTATAATACCCCCAAGAAATAATACTCCTGAATGATGCTGCAATTCATAAAACAATTACATTTCAACTAAAGGGTAAAGCAAGAGAAAGCAAATATTTTCACCCAATGTAGTATAACACCATTATCAAAATAGTATAATTAGTTCTGCTGAACTTCATAGCCCAGATAATAAATGTAGGTATTTATCTATCCATTCACTTCTTCACGTATGCATTCTGAACAGAGAAAAAAAAATCACAATAATTGCAAAATCATTACTTTCCCACTGACATGATAACAAAAATTCATTAATGTTTACAAAATAATGAATGTGAGTGAGTGAGTGAGTGAGTGAATGCTTTATTGGCCAAATGTAATTAGATACACAAGGAATTTGTCTTGGTGTATGTGCTCTCAGTGTACATAAAAAGAAAAGATATATTCATCAAGACTCATAAGGTACAACACTTAATAATAGTCATAGGGTACAAATAAGCAATCAAATCATACTAGGAAACAGTCAGTATAAATTGTAAGCCTACAAGCCACAAAGTTACAGTCATACAGTCACAAGTGGGAGGGTGACAGGAACAATGAGAAGATTGGTAAGTACAGAAATGAAAACCTTACATTGGATTTATGGTCCATCCCATCATGAGCTTCCTAGTTATTACATGACTGATTTTTTTTAAAAAAGGTTGTTTGCTTTGAATTGGATGTGGTAATGATCCAGTGTGCTTGACATATCTATAGATCTCTGAACTACCTACAAAGGCAACTGGAGGGATTATTGCTTCATATCATCTATTCCAGGGGTCTCCAACCTTAGCAACTTTAAGACTTATGGACTTCAACTTCCAGCTTTGCTGGCTGAGGAATTCTGGGAGTTGAAGTCCACAAGTCTTAAAGTTGCCAAGGTTGGAGGGTCCTGATCTATTCTGCATAAAATCCAGCCTGGAGGGAAAAAGAGAAAGGGAGAAAACACTTCACTCCCTTCTAAATCTGATGATGCTACCTTGTTTGGTAATGAAATATCTACGAGAAATCAACCAAACCCAGAGAGCACCAAGGACCCCACAATCCAGACTGAAATATCTCAAAAGAGCTAACACCAAAGAACTATGAATATTGAAGTTTCTCTACACACACACATTCCAGAAAATGACACGGAGCTTCAAGAACAGTAAGAAAGAAGATATTGATATGTGCTGAAATGGAAAGATTGACTCTGGAATTAAAAAATAAGGATGAGATAGAATACTACAAGTTATGAGATAAATTTTATCAATGGTGGGAAAAGAAAGGAAGGACCCAGAATAAAAAATAAACAGGATCTTTAGAAGGGATGACTACAGATAAAAACTAACTGTACAAATGTATAAATGCATACATTTATATAAAATATGTATTATATATTATAAACATGTATGACAAAAAGAAATATCAGGACGATCATACCATGTCCAATGTTTTAATAATTTAATCAATAAAATATGTTTTTAAAAAAAGAACAGCAAGAAAAACAGCACACACAGCATGCCAACACTTCATCTCCTGCTCTTGAACTTTTATTTCAAGTTGTCGCTATTTGTAGATAATGTACCACCATATCTCAAAACTGCTGTATGTTTTCTTTTTACATTAACATTTTTATTGAGTTCTAAAGTAATATAAAATACAAAAATAGAAAAGCAATGGGGAAGGAACGGGGAAAGAGAGATGAGGAAAGATAAGAAAAAAGAAAAGAAAAAGAAGTCTTGATTTCTGACTCTGTTACAGTAAAATAAGGCATTAACATCAAATCACAACTTTTTTGTTTTTGCTTTCCTAATAATATAAACAAGCCATTTCCATAAAGATCTATCAGTCTAATTGGTAAATCCCAAAGTCAAAGTTTCACTATTCTACACATCAAGCATGAAGCTGAGAAGAGGTCTCCATCCTCCTCCTCATCATTTAACAACCCCATAATCCCTTGTGGAGTGGAGTCTGGGCAACTAAATGGAGCTAGCAGAGCATTTTAATGGCTGGATGCCTTTCCTGTCACCAATGCAGATTTATATTCAGCAGATATATTCTCATTGTGCCAAGAGAGAGAAATATCTGCCTCTACCCAGGATCGAACTCACAGCCTCCTGATTGTGAGGTGAGAGCTCCACCTCTAGAGTACCGCACCACCGCACCACCACATGAAGCGGTCTCCCTGTAGAAACAAAATAAATGCTATATGTTTCCTGGTCTTTGGTAGATCTTCATCTTAGAGACAGACACTCAGTCCTCCAAAACAATAGAAATGCAATCAACATTAGTATAAAACCATCCATCACTAGAATCATCATGTCCAATCATGTCCATCTTTCCTAGGCTTTGGATTACAGATGTGTTAGGTCTACTGACTAATAGCCTGGAATCCAATAGTATATCATGAGGATGCCAACTTGAGGAATGATGATTTTCAATGGACCTCCAAATTTCATATTCAACCATTTCTCACATCTGGGAAAACCAGGGATTCACGCTGCACTATCTTAACCCCCATTTCTTATTTCTTCAGTTTTGCTCGTAATGAATGTGCTATGAACTAGAAAAGTAGATTTCATCTAAAAGAGGTTTTATCCGAGAAAATGCTAAATTATTTCTTCTTGTGAAGCCATGAAGAGGCTCTTCATTCTTCCCAGGAGTTACTTCTTAGTACAAAGCCAAGGAATTGCAGGTGGGGAGGAAAAAGAAACAGTGGGGGAGGAAGACAGAAGAAGAGGAGATAGTTCAATTATTTAAAATGTCACATTGAATTTATTTATCCTGATGGTGCAAATAAAATATAATGACCAGGATGCCCAGACTGCTGATTTAATACAATACTGGTGAATTTCCTAGCAGCTAGCAGCTGAGGAGATGTTGGGGATCATCTGAGAATCTTAATTGGACTCTTTTAGCACCACAACCAAAAGAAAGGACAGAAAATAAGGAAGTAAACAAAAAAAAGACCCCCCCCCCCCGACTCACTTCTACACAGTTAAAATCGCTTTGCTATAAAGGTATCTATTAGCAGGCGAGTTTCTCTTTGCACCCAGAATAAATCCGCTATCAAAAGGTGGAATCAAAATAGCTAGCATAGAAAATGAACTGACTTGGTAAGGGTGGATTAAGCTAGATCTCCAGAAACAAACTCCTCTTTTTAAAAAAAAAAAAAAAAAAAGTCCAAACTTAACAAGCATGAATGGAGAATGGAGATGCTGAACTATGAATAGAGAAGGGGTCTTCTTGAGTTCCATTGAATGTGATTTAGATTCAAATGGAAGACTATGTAGTCAAATAAATAGCCATAAGTATATCAAGAAGGGGGGGGGGTGTCAGTGATTAAAAGATGATGAGCTTGTCAGCTTGAAGGCTGAAAGCCCGGGTTTGAGACCCCAACTCTGTGCCACAGGATGAGATCCTGTCCTTGCCCAAGTTCCACGCCACTTAGCAGTTCTAAAGCATGCAGATGTGATTAGATAAATAGGCACCACTTCAGTGGGAAGGTAACCGTGCTCTGTGTGTCTTTGGCAAATAGCCATGCTGGCCACATGACCATAGAAAATATCTTTGGACAATGCTGTCTCCCTTGGCTAAGAAACAGAGATGAGCACCATACCCTAGAGTAGGATATGACTAGAAGGGGAATATTCTACCTTTTTTTTACATTAGGAAGACCAAAGACATTCTGCTAATGTATTTTTGTCTGAGGTCAACAATATAACTGATTGATCATTAGTGTAAATTAGTGTAAAAGTAGGTGTAAAAAAGATATTGAGACTCTAGAAAGAGTGCAGAGAAGAGCAACCAAGATAATTAGGAGACTGGAGCCTAAAATGTATGAAGAACGGTTGCAGGAACTGGGTAGGTCTAATTTAATGAAAAGAAGGACTAGGGGAGACATGATAGCAGTGTTCCAATATCTCAGGGGCTGCCACAAAGAAGAGGGAGTCAAGCTATTCTTTAAAGCACCTGAAGGCAGGACAAGAATCTATGGGTGGAAACTAATCAAGGAGAGAAGCAACTTAGAACTAAGGAGAAATTTCTTGATAGTTATAACAATTAACAAGTGGAACAACTATCCTCCAGAAGTTGTGAATGCTCCAACACTGGAAGTTTTTAAAACGATGTTGGATAATCCTTTGTCTGAAGTGGTGTAGGGTTTTCTGGCTATGCTGGGGGTTGGACTAGAAGACCTCCAAGGTCCCTTCCAACTCTGATATTCTATTCTTTTCCAGTACCAATAGCAGACAATACAGTATTTGTAGCTCAGGATTGATCTGTGGGGTCCTTGATGCTCTCTGAGCTTTTCATGAAACATCTGTAAGAAAACAACCAAGCTCAGAGAACACCAAGCACCTCATGGTTAAAATTAGGCCATTTCAAAAGCATGCCCTTGGAAATTTCAAAGCAACTTCCAGAATTTCCCCAGGCAGCATGCAATTATATTTAGAATACTGGGAATGGAAATTGCCAAGATTGAGACTCACTGCTCTAGAGACAGTTTATCAGTTATAGGTCAAGCTGCACATGTTCTACAGGATTTTAAAAGTAGATTTCATGTTCTAAGCTGTGCAGACTCACCTTGCAGTGAGATGGTTGGTAAACAAATTTAAGAAAGAGAGAGAAAGTTATATTCAGGTATATGTAAATATTGTACATTATTCATGATTCATTACCAAGAATATACTGTAGGCTGTTCAAATTGGGGGCAGGTCTACAGACAATTAGAAGCATCAATTGGAGGAGTGACAACATGGATGCCATACAGTCATGAGGTAACCTCTACCTTTTTCCCACTTTGCATCTTGATTTATTTAGAGTCTATGTACACCAGAGACAGAGCTTACATCGTGAAGTAACAAGGCTCACTTCATCCAAGAGCCGTGGTGGTGCAGTGGTTAGAGTGCAGTATTGCAGGCTACTTCTGCTGCCTGCCGGTGGCCAGCAGTTTGGCAATTCAAATCCCACCAGGCTCAAGGTTGACTCCGCCTTCCATCCTTCTGAGGTCAGTAAAATGAAGATCCAGATTGTTGGGAGCAAGAGGCTGACTCTGTAAACAGCTTAGAGATGGATATAAAGCACTGTGAAGCGGTATATAGGTCTAAGTGCTATTGCTTTTGACAAAAATCATTGGATTCTGCATGTACTTGCTGCAATTACCTCCTCCCTGAACAAGACAAGAGGACCTCTAAGGTCCCTTCCAATTTTGTTATTCTGTTACTTCTTAAGTAATGAAGAGGTGAAGGTTTATGTGGGATATTTTTGCCATTCATTAGACAATTCACTTCACTAAATCTCAAGGGATTTCTTTTCCTGGGCATTTTTGAACAGTACTGATCTACTTGCCACCAGGGTCTGATCTGAAGATATGATTGGAGAAATATCCACCCAGTTTCTCTGCCTGCCAACTGGTCACAAACTTTGAAAGATCGCTTGTACCAGTACCTTAGCAAAAGCATTAAATTAGGGAGAGCTAATTTATAGAGAGGAGTTGGTGCTGGGGATTGAGAGCTTAATCTTACAATCTTGATGAGACTTTGAAATTGTTGCAAATCCATGACTTTACTCACATGCACAGACTCTAGATCAGGGGTTTCCAACCTGGGGTGCTCATACCCCCTGGGGGTGCGAGATGATATTCCAGGGGGTGCGAGAAAAGTCCAGGTAAATAATAGGATATTGGCTATATGTTGGCATTTTTATTTATTACGCAATGGATTAACTTTGTTTTCATTTTAGTGTTAAGTATCGTTATTTAGTGGCCGTCACATACATAGCTGAAAAGATTCAATCCTACCATATATTTAATGCGTCCAGTAGTTCCTACAGTCTAAATTTCAGGGGGTGTGAGGTTCGAGTGAAATTTCTTTAGGGGTGCAGGGTGAAAAAAAGGTTGGGAACCATTGGCCTAGATCATGAAAAACATGACCTTTGTCCTCGAGGTATCCCAAGGCAAATGGATCCTATCTTTGTATCATGTAATACCACTCCTAGGAGAGATACCCATTAGAGAGACCATGAGGGAGACAAGGTATCTTTTCCATTAATGAATTTTAGAGTGATCCACCTATCTTATAATGCTGTAACCCCCGTGAGAATAAGAGTGCCTCAGAGCAGAAATGCCAATTTGATCAACCAGAACCACCCCATCTCTAACAGGGAAATGTAAAACAAGGTGTCTATCATGCCATGAGAAAAGAAGAGGACATTGTGCTGGCTTTCAGTGGGGATGAGACAGAACAGCACTTGTTGACAGAGGACAGCAAACTGCTTAAAATGACTTCATCCTGCAATGCAGTGAAGATGCAAACCAAGCCATGCTGTTATTGGAAAGCAATGGCTCTCTGGCCATTTTCATTCCACCACAGTACAAAAAGTAACTGGCAGGATGACTTTCCATCTGTGTCCCCATGGTGGTGCTTTTATCCTGCCCCCAGCCCATGCATGAGCAAGCTGAAGTCAACTTTAGGGGAAATGTTCTTAAAGTACGGTTTTCCTTCTTATTTCAAGACTAATAAAGAATAATATTTGCCGCTCAGGATTGAAATGAGGGGTTCTTCATATTCTCTGAGGTTCGTTGTTTTCTTGCAGATGTTTAATTATTTTCTTGCAGATGGATAAGTACCCTCAAGGAATATGTTGATGAAGATTCTTAATCATTCAAGCAAAGGTGTTCAAAGGTTGAATCACGGCAACTGGACTCATTATTTGTAATTAGTTTGCATCATTTTGTTGCTCATCCAAGCAGCTTTCATCTTGGTTGGGACCAGAGTTGGTACATTCCAACAACACTTGGCTTACAGCCTTGCTTTGACTAATGAACCTGCTTGGATGAGCAGAGAAATGTCTCAAACTAACAACAAAAAGATAGTCCAATCACCATGATTCAACCTTCAAATATCATTAAAGAAACAACTAGTTTCATTGTGGCACAATTTTGTAAAGATTTTTAAAAAGGAGGAGGGCAGTGTTGCAACCTGGTAGTATGGGAAACCGCAAGGGTAATGAGTTGATCACCATCCAGGCTGAGGTGCAAAAGAAACAAATAAATAGCAGCTCCTCTTCCCTCCCTTGCAAAACATAAGCAATATGAAATAATGATTTCACTCGCTATTGTATCTATTGTGCAATAAATGTAATGCAATTCCTAAATGCCAACAGATTTCAATTCATGCTATCTCCTTCTTCTTTTGTAATAAAAAAACAGTCTTTTTACAGTTTCAGAAGGACGCTTTAATTAGCAAAACATTTAAATTAGCAAATGGAATGTTAATTAGCTGAGGAAATAGACTTTTTGTCGGAATAGCTCACTAAAACAAATAAATTCTCTTTCCCCTTTCAAGAGCCATTTGCTTATGGCATGTTAAATGGCCTGGTATACCATAAACAATTTGAGACGAGTAATTAAATTAGAAAACATGCTGGCAGGACTACCTGCTTTTGAATTATGCAGAGTTCAGCAAGAAATTGCAAGTCCCTTGCTACTGTGGAAGGGACCAAACCCTTTTCTTCTGCCATGATACATTTATTTATATTGGGCTGTATGGCTCATGAACCCAAGCACAGCCTGATGATAGCAAGCTGACTGCAACAGCTGGTTTTCAGAGCAATAAGATGTCAAGCAGCCATTTCCAAACAATCAGCTTGATGCAGCTTGTCCCACCTTTACTAAAGCTTCTTCTCTTTACACCAAAAGCATGTCTGGCCTAAAATCTTCTGGCCTTATCTATCTATCTATCTATCTATCTATCTATCTATCTATCCATCCATCCATCCATCCATCCATCCATCCATCCATCAATTATCTATCTATCTCATATCTA